>JAUZST010009862.1:0-12738 GCA_034779995.1 Parotocinclus haroldoi | reverse complement strand
ACGCTCTTCCGATCTCTCTCTCTGTGTCTCTCTCTCTCTCTCGCCCCCCCCCCTCCTCTAGCTTCCCACTAAAGCCCATGTCGTAGGAACCTTTTCTGTTTGGTCAGGCATGGCTCTGAAGTTCTCCTGAGAACCGTAAAAGCCTTTTCACGCTCGGCCCAAATGTTTGAGCTCTCACAATGGACCGGGTCTGTCTGAGAAAGCAGGTTTATACAAAGAAGGCGAACGGAAAAAATTGGTTTTGGAATTGGCTCCGTTTGGTTTCTAAAGACGACCAGAGACACCAGAGTCTAGCAGACGTCATTAGGTGAAGGAGGAGGAGAGACACAGATGTTTCTCCTGGTTTATTTGTATCTAAGTATGACTGGAGCCACCACCATCCTCTGGACGGATTATTTTTTGGGGACGCCTTTACCTCGCTGCTCCATTAAGCACGGCAGGCTCAGTCACGGCAGCAGCTGAGCTTAAAGACCTCGGCAGGAACCCGTGACCCAGACGGGACAGAAGGTGGGGAATAAGGAGAAGGTACCTGGTACACGTGGTAGGCGTTGGCAGCCCGGCCCTGCAGGAACACGGAGGGGATCCAGACGTTGACGAGAGCACGATGAGCTCTGAGGAAAGAGACGAGAAATCAGTATTCGGATCATCCACAAAACAGAGCGGGGAGCACGACAAGGTTCAAGGTTAAACGCCTTTAGGAACAGGATTTTTAAACCACAGCCCCCGTCCTGCTGTTCAGGGTCCGACCACAGAGCCAACAGTCCCCAAAATCTAACCAGAGAACCGAGAATATAAACCTTCAGACTTCAAACAAATCCAAGACTTCAGAAACAAGTTTTGAATTCAGAGAGATTCCACCGTTAAAACAATTATAATTAAAAAAATATATTAATAATAACAACAAAAATAATAATAATAAAAATATCAACAATCAATAACAGCAACAGTAATAATAACAAAAATATTACAGTAATAATAAAAATATAACAATAACAGCAACAATAATTAATATAACAAAATAATTAATAATAACAAAAATATTACAGTAATAATAACAAAAAAATAATAATAACAAAAATATAACAATAATGATAACAGAAATAATAATAAAAAATAACAGCAACAAAAATAATAATAATAAAAATATAACAAAAATAATAAAATGTATTAACAATGATAACCATAACAACAAAAATTCTAATAATAATATTAATAACTTATCAATAGTAATCAATCATAAAAATAGCAAAAATAATAATAATGAAAGTCTAACATTAATAATAAAAAATTGCCATAATAATATTAATAATTAAATAATAATAATAATAATGATAATAATATCATCATCACAAAAATAACAACAACAATAATAAAATCCAATAATACTTATAACAAAAATAATCATAGCAAAAATTATAATAATTAAAATAAAAAATAATTAAGAGTATGAAAATTGTTAACAAAAATAACGAAAATTATAACAAAAATAATATAATAATAATAACAACAAAAGGCATAATCGTTATAACAAAAATAAGAACAACAATTATAATAATAAAAATGCACAACACTTTTTTTACTTACATCATTTTATTTTAAAATGGAATTAAATAATTATTTTTAGATTTATATTAATAAATATTAAATATTCTATAATAATAATAATAAAAAAATATTAAATTAAACATAAACATGAAATTAAAATAGCACACTCGCGCAAAAAAAAAAAAAAAAAAAAACTATATAAAATAAATTTTTAAGCTGTCCTGAAAAGGCAAAAGGAGCCAAAACCAAAAATGCAAAACAAACTATAAAAGCAGACCAAGAGAAAAGAAAAGTCCCTTTTCGCAGATTAAAAATTTGCAACGAATGGTGCTTTTCTTCTGGTCAGTTTTTCTGATTTAAGCTGATTTAAGGGAAAAATGAAGGGATTCGGACGGTTTCCTTTCATAAAACATTTCTTTTTCTTTTTTTAAACAGCTTTAAGTAAGACAGGGAACGGTCCAAAAGCTTAAAAGGAAGGGAAAAAAGTCATAGAGAGACCCAGCACTAGATTCCCTTCAATATCTAAATCAATGGTCATAGGGAAAAGCAGGAGCCGTTTGGGCGTCTGTCAGCATTTTTCTGCTTTTCAGCACAATCAATGAGCGATCGGCCCAGGAATAATAACACCCGTCCGTTTCAAAGGTCAGCGCTCGGGAAAAATGGCATGTAAAAGGTCCGCCGAGCGCACTTCCGGAAAAAAAAACCGAAACATTTCTCTATTCTTAGAACCAATCAGTTCAGCTTAACACGAGCCGATCCCCTCCTGGGTTCAAAAGCAGGATATTATTATTACGTCTAAATCTTGATTGGTTTAAATTTACACCAACGAGGAGCACTTACGTCTCAAAGTCAGAGAGGCTGGGATCATCCGAGGTCTGGCTCAGGTCTCCGGGAACCTGTAAGAGTCGAGAGAAACGGAAAGGGAGACCTAAATCGTTTAGTCTTTACAAAGCCGAAAAAATGATTACATTTATGTTTTTACTCAAATGTTAGTCTACATGTCATTTTAATTTCAACGTACTGAATAATTTCCTAAAACGTGTCAATATTTATTATTACGAACAGATATTTTTCGGGGAATTCTCAATTTATTCTAGTCCTATACAATTATTATATTTTTATTATAGTTTTATTTTCTTTTTTTTTTTAAAGAGTTAATATTTATTTTTCGGCCTGCTTTGTAAAACAGATACGAATTTTATATTCTCTATTTATGTCAGCTTACCTGTTTTTTTTTTTTTTACTTTATTTATTAAATAAATAATTTCTTTAATACGTTCGTATTTATTTTATACAGATCACACGTTCCAGTTATTTTATTTTAATTATTGTTTGTTTGGTTTTTTTTTTTTAAATACGGTCGCATTAATTTTTCTAAAAGGATCAGGATTTCATATTGTCAATTTTAATCACATTTTTTAAATCCTGAACTGTATTAAAACTATATAAAAAAAAAAAAGTGATTCTACCTGTTATTTAAACTGATTTGAATTACATCAATAATTTCTATAACATGTTCGTATCGATTTTATACAGTTTGTAATGTTTTTCCCTAACATTTTAGTGTCCCCGTTTTTGAATTATTGTTTATTTTTTTAACACTGCAATTTATTTTATTTTATTTTTTAAATCGATCGGGATTTTATATTCTCAATTTGTAGGTCAATATTTATGTACATATTTATTTTGAATCCCACTATATTCACAACATTTATATTAGTCCATCTCTTATTTTATTTATCAGATTTTAGGGGAGTTCCTTTTTCGTGCTTTTCCTTTTCTCCGAAACTTGACACCGATAACTGAGACCTATGAAATAATGCTTTGTTCGTTCCAAGCCACCCAAAGGAAACAGATCCCTCTCTGAGCCTCCTTCCTTCCGCTTCCCTTGCCACTGTCGCCCCAGGCCATCAGGGGTGCGCTGTGAAAAGATCCTCTTTAGTTACAAAACGGAAGCCTCGAAAAGGCCCAGTTCTCACGGCACGAGCACGAGGGGGCACGGCGCCGCCTCCTACGCAGTACGTCCTAAAATAACCCCCCCCCCGGCGGGGGGAGGAAGGGGGTATTGAGAGACCCGGGCCGGAAAGCAGATCAGATTGGGAGGGAGCGTATTAAAGTGGTACGGCTCGTCCGTATCTGCTCCTGATAACCGTGTGAGAGGGAGGGAGGGGAAGGGGGGGAGATCAAAGGAAGAAATTCAGCAGCATGTCCAAGAGGTGTGTGTGTGTGTGTGTGTGTGTGTGTTATTGATTAAAGACGCTGTGAGGAAACGGTGGTGTGAGCAGAGAGAGAGCCTGCAGTGTCGAGATAGAGAAAGAGAACACAGTGATTCAGGTGTGAAACCAGATAGTGCAGGGGTCACCAAGTGTGTGTGTGTGTGTGTGTGTGTGTGTGTGTGTGTGGACTCACCGGCCCTCTCAGGTCGATAAGTTCCTGTCTCATCTGGCCAATCAGGTTGTCTTTAGCCATGAGTAAACGGTACAGCCTCTCGTTGAATTCAATCAACTCACCGTGCATCTCGGCTACCTACGGCACACACACACACACACACACACACACACACACACACACACACACTTTAACGTGGTAAAACACACACTCAGTACTCAGCCGAGTGGAAAAGTCATTACGACATAACATCAACTATTAAAATCGACAATCATCCAGACGCAGATGTTTCTCTCGTTCGTCCATATGCTCTACAGACAGGTCTGTGTGTGTGTGTGCGTGTGTGTGTGTGTGACCTGCTTCCCGGCCTGTTCTACCTGGCAGAGGCCGTTCGGTAAGCACATGAAAGAGCGTCAGTGCCCTGGAGCTAGAGGAAGCCGAACGCAGGGCCCAGTCTGTTCTTTCTTCGTCTCATTAAAATCTTTGGGGGGGGGGGGGGAGGCTCCGGCACAACCGAACCTCCAAGCACACGCCTGCACGCGTCTTTTCAGTCGATGGGGGTCGATACTCCCCTCCCCCCACCCCTTCGAGACTTCGGATCGGAACACGAACTCGGACCCGGAAAAGCCCTCCCGGGTCGTATTCTCTCCGTACGGCCGCTTTGTTAGAGACGCCCGTCTCCACGTTTGGATCTCGGCAGCTCGGCCGTACCATTTATTGCCGTCTGTAAGCATGTGATCAGGATTCCAGGTTTCCGGAACGATCAAGACGCCTTTAAAGGCTGAGCGGGAGCGACGGCACACGGGGGCCCGTCCAGGCTCTAATGCCCGTAATTGGATGTGAAAGCAGTTTGAGGGCCGGCTTAGCAAACACGAACAGATCTGAAGGGGCGGGGGGGGTGTGCTACGAGAGGACGAGCCTGAATTCGGGGGACAGCGTCGGTTCCGGCAGACTCTCGCATCTAACAGCTGTGAGAGCGAGAGAGAGAGACGAGAACCTCGGACCTCGAGCCCTATTCAGACCGGATTCGCTTCTCTAGGGAACCTTTACAGCCGTTAATCTTACGCAGTCGGCATAAAGGATCAAAAGAAGTGCGTTAGAAACAGATATTATATTGTTTTATTACCATTTCATCGTTATATACGCATCAGGATACAGGCGCCGTTTTAGCGTTTATCGATCATTTTGCATTCTCCGTGCTTCGGATCGTTAATTGTAAGCGCCGTACGTTTTTTATTGCAACGACGCTTCCTACCTGTAGGTGGCGACAAAATCAAATCGCTCGTCATTCTGGTTCGGATTTTAAGAGGCCTACGGGTAAGTACGGTACAGGGCACGAGGCAGGAACCAGGCCCGGAGAGGGAACTACATCTACACTCTTATTATAAGAGCCTTCCTTTAGGACAGGCGTAATTTTCGTTCTTTTTTTTTTAATTCTTTTAACCCTCACCTCGATGAGCTTGCGCTCGTAGCTGGCGGCCAGTTCCTCCACGTCGGCCACCGACCTGTGCTGAGGGGCCGGGGCAGAAGCGTCGCAGTTCCTCAGGGTCGGGAGAGCTGCGGAACAACGAGCGGCGGCGTTACGGCGTTAAACAAGCCTGTACTGTAAGCAGAAAGTACATTAGGAAAAACAGGGGGACGAGGAAAGGTCTGACTGAACGATGATTTATTGAATCGGGACGTAAATAATTCAGCCCTCGTTTCGCCTTCGGGACTTTTTTTTTTCTTCTTTTGCATTAGGAGCCTCTCTCGGCGCTTAATGCCTGCAAACCCGAAGCGGAGCAGCCCGAAACAAAGGCGCAATCTCGTTTCGGAAAAGCTTTCAGGTGGAGGCTGAGCTGCACAGATTTCATAAGCCAGCCTGCAAACTTAATAGAAAAACCTCGAAACGTTCGAGCCCTCGCCCCGGAGGAAAGACGCTCGAACGAAAAACTCGAAACTCTCCGAGAACAAACGCCCGGGGCCGGACCCCACTCATAAGAGCGACTCTTAAATCCGTCCCGAAATTGATTTCAGGAGGTCTGATTGTGGGATTAAGCCAGACAGGACCATGTTATATAAGACCCGATAAAGGGCGGAGGCGAAACCGGCACGGGGGTACAGCCACGGGGGGCTTTTTTAGGCTCGGAACCAAAGCAGCAGCCCGGGAAATACCTATGGACCCGGGTGCTGGATCAGGGGCGCATTAGGATTAAAATCAGGTCGTCCCTCTCGGACGCTTTCTCTCTTTAGCAACCGAAATCGTTTAATATCTAAACAAAAGTTTCGGCTTGCAGACGCAAAATTTAATCACACACACACACACACACACACACACACACACACACATATCGACCTGAACGTCAATTACGAAAGGCAGAGGCCACAGTCGGAGCAGACAGCCTCAATTCCGTCGCACCTTCAACCCGTCCCGTGTCCAATAACGGTGCAGAAATGAGATCCTGGCGCAGGCACCCAATTTCCCCTCAATTCTACCCTGGTCCCCCACCCCCGCCCCCTCCCCTTTTCGCTCGGCTGGCTTGCAAGTGGGAAATCGATAACCGTGAGCGCTGATAACGCGGCGGCGGCGGAGGCGTGGGGCATCTGATCGAGACGGCGAACGGGGGGGGGGGGGGGGAAACCCCGGAGCCGTGGCTCGAGCCGAAACGAGGACCAAAAGCCGGGAAAACACGAGGACGCCTTTTATCGGACTCGATGTTATCACACTGCGTGGCGTATATCCACGGCGCAGCACCTTACAAGCATGTCCGAAAGATCCCAAAAAGTGCGGCTCCCCCTAGTGGAGGCAGAGATGCCGCAGGAAGGGAAGCAAAAGTCGTCCGTAACGATGAGACGCGAAAGAGTCGCGGGTGCGTTTGGGTCACAAGGATGGATTTTGGATAAAGAAAGAGTTTATCAGCAGTGTGTGTGTCGGTGTGTGTGTGTCGGTGTGTGTGTGTGTGTGCGCGCGTGCTGAGCAATAAAAGCAACGAGGCTGCTCTCGCTAAAGAGACGGAGGTGAGAATGGCGGTCGTTAGCAGAGAGAAACTACTTCATCAGACGCTGAGCTACCCCATTCCGGGCTCCGTAATTGACTCCCGTGTCCAAAAGTCAATTTAATTGCTTTTTTGTTTTGGCGCTAATAGGCCTGACGGCGGTAAAGGGAGCCCGTCCCTTCCGGGGAGCCAGATCGGGGCGCGGAAGGCGATTAATTCGCCCTCCCCGTGATAATTAAATTCATGACGGCGGATAAACTCTGCCGATGACTAACGACAAAATGCTAAAGTGGGTCAAATCAATTATTTCGACATCCCGACCGGGAGAGAAAAATCGACAGCAAACTCTTGGGGCACCTCGTTGCCACGGTTCCCGGGTGGCACGGCGGGTGGGCGGGAAAGAGGGGGGGGGTGGGAGGAAACGCGTCCGGTTGTCCCACGACCAGGATCGACAACAGCGAGTCGATTAAGATTAAGGTCGTGACGCAAACCAGGCAAGGCACGCAGAGTGTCGGGGCTACTGGGCGATCCCCGTGCCCTGGGGCGCGCTGGCATCGTGCCCGCGCTTGGCTAAGCGGCTAGGGCAGACAGTGTCACCAAAAAAGGACCACGGGGGAGTAAGAAAAAAATCCAGAGAACGCGTGCCGAGGCGCTTTAATCCGATCTTCATCTAGAACAAGCGTCATTAGCAATTAGTCGTTATTTTGGCCAGCGTAATCAAGGGGGCGCAGGAAGCCTTGGAGGTTGCGGAGAGGACGTTCCGCCTGAGGGAATTAAGTAAATAAGCTCCAGCGTGCATAGCTAATTTAATCAGGCGGGATCTGGGTACGGTTCAGATCGTCCCGCTATTAAAAGGGATCCTGATCTCCGGGGCTTCAGAGCTAACGGGCTCGTTAGGACCGTCGCTCCCTCCGTTATCAGGCGAGGTTTCAGGAGAACGTTCTCTGGGCTGACCAGGACGGAAAAAGACTCTCACGTGAAGACGCGGCAGAAAGCCCGGAGCTGCGGTGACGTCGGATCCATCGGTTTCCGCGCTAATGGCGAGAGCCGCCCCGGTCGGAGACGTTTATGAGGAGGGCTCAGCTGGTGCAGGCATCTGTTCCGACGGCTTCTGGGAAAAACGGCCTCTTCAAATTTATGCCGCATCAAGAATAACGTCGGGGGAAGAAATAAATAAATAAATAAACAAACAAACAAACAAAAAAACACTAAACAGCGAGCGAAAAGTACCGCTGCTCACCACCGGGGGGGCGTAGAGTCCGTACCGAGTCCGTGCAGGCCCCACGTTGGACCGGACCTCGTTTTTAACCCTCTCTCTCTCTCTCTCTACGTTCCTCTAGGAGTCGAGGTCGCTCCGAGATGTGGGAGGATGTCTGTAGAGGCGGAACGCCCGTCGGAGGGTCGCCTACACCTGCCCTTTTGCCCGGTCTCGTCAGTTTGGGTCAGGAATTACGAATTACAGAGCGGGCCAATCGCACCGACGCCACACCAGAGCAACAAATCCGGTGTAATCATCGTTTAGAGGGCGGCGGGGCGGCGGGGCGGCACGGATACAGGGGAGAGGATCCGGATTATTTAGGAGTCACACAGCCTGTGCCTTATCGACTCGGGGAGCAAATTAGCGTTCGTGGAAAAACAGCAGCCAGCAAATTTCCGAAAGCGGCTTGACGCCACGCGAGCACGTCCTCCCCGAGAGACGGGGCGGGGGTGGGGGGTGCTGGAGGTTTTTTTTCGGACGCGAAACCTTCTGTAACCCTGCCTCCCTTTTCCGCTCGATCAAACGTCGGAGCAGGGGCGAGATCTGAGATCAATCAGTTCGAGATGCAATCTGTTTCCGTTTCGGCCGAGGGGGGGTGTGGGTAAGGGGGGGGAGGGGGGCGGGTTGGGGGTGTAAATCGCACGGCGATAAACATTTCCTCAAACCGGACTAATGAAAAGCGTTAATTAAAGCCTCGCCGAAGCTCATCAACGGAACGCGGGATCTGTTTGAACATCAAAGAGTCCCAGTCGAGGCCTAATCGTAAACTAATCGGCGCACGGCGAGAGCCGAACGTCTCACGGGACGAGGGGGCTTCAGAAGAGAGCCGAGGTTTTAATCGCGGCTCTGACCTCAATCAGAACGGAGCGAATCTCTACAAGGACCGTCATCACCGGGGACAAGGCGCGGGGGACCTTCCGGAAGCAAAGAAAAAAAAAAAAAAACCCCGTTGTGACCCCGTTTATTGTCGTTACTGCCGGCGTCTGGTTTTTATTCTTTTTTTTTCCCCCCCGTTTCCAGCGTAACAGGAGCAGCTCCCGAATCACCTCCCGTCCCGCCGGGATCCTGCGCTCGTCAGGAACGCCCTCAGGCGTGTTAGCGTGATTAACGAGAGCTCAGGGGAGCGCCGGACGGGCGGGACGTGCAGGAAGCGTCTGTTTGATTGGAGTGGCAGCGTGGAGCTTCACCTGCCGAGATTCATCAGAGCGCCTCAGCGTGGGGCGAGCCTCTGACGCCCTGCTTCATCTAAGTGACATCAGATAAGCGGCGGGCACGCCGAGCCCACAGCTGCCGCTCACGCCCCACTTTCCCACTTTCCCACTTTCCCGTCGCCGATAAATAACCGCCGTTCGTTCTTACGCAAAAAAAAACAAACAAACAAACCTGTAAATCCGACTCATTTGAAGGGGGGAGGGGGGGGGGTTTTAATCACAAAACTTGGTCGACGCCCCTGCTTCGTTTGTGCCGCCTCCCTCCCAAGTCCAGTGCGTGACCGGAGATTAAACGCCCGGCTGCCGGGGGATCGAGTTAATGAAAAATAACCACGGGCTCCAGGTGCCGCTCCGCTCTGGGTCCATCTGCAGGTGAGGGTTGCCAAGCCCTCGTTTAACCCGCGGGGGATGATTAAAACGTTAATTAACAGGTGACCGTGCCACCTGGCCTCTGTGCCGCTAAATGAAAGAGCAGCCTCACTCGACTCGGCGCACACACACACACACACACACACACACACACACACACACACACAGAGCAAGAGGGTCCCGGGTTCAATCCCAATATGCAGCGGCCCATGCCCTCCCCGTGTCTGCGTGGGTTTACTCCGGGTACTCCGGTTTCCCCCCAGGGTCCAAAGACGAGTCAGGTGAATTGGCGTCTCTAAAGCTGCCCTTAGTGCGTGTGCCCTATGATGGATTGGCGCCCCCGTCCAGAGTTTCCGGGTGGGCACGGGCCCAAGCCTAAGCAGGAGATAGTGGACGTAGCCCAGAACTCACAGTTGGACCTAAAAACCCGGGTAAGCACACGGACTGGGACTCACAGTCGATGCTCTGGTTGCCTTCCCGCTTCAGCATCTGGACCGCGCCGACGTACTTCTTCAGCTGGACCTTCAGGACCTCGTTTTCCCTGCCGAGAACAAACAGAGCTGCAGGGTCCGACCCTCGGTACGACGCAAACCAAACGGCCACGGACCCGTAGGATTTATTTATTTTTTTTTTTTAATACGCCGACAACAACAATAATCATTTCACGTTTGGATTCTCGCGCTCCTCACGGAGACAGCTTTTGTTTTTTAGAACGGGAACGTCCCTGAAACATCCCGGTAACGTTACGTAGCGCTGTCGGAGGCTGCGCCAAGATTCAGATGGGGAATTATCAATCACGACCAAGCCGAGAAACAGGGGGGCGTCCCCGGGGGACGACTCGGCGCGGTTATTGGAAGCTGGAGAGCCGAGAGCGGTCCCGTTGTGATTTAATTAAAGCTAATAAACGGCGGCTCCTCTGCAGGGGAGAATCAGGTGCAGGGCATCGATCTTCCCCAGTCTCCAGTTCCTCGAAGTGGAATTAGGGCTCGGAGGGAGGATCGATTTATCTAATGAGCACCACCGGACCGACACGGGACTCAAGTTTCTAAACGAAGCCAATGGAGCCTCCTGATTTACGGGACCACGCTTCGGTCAGAGAAAAAGGCCCAGAGCACCCCACAAGGTCCCCAGAGTGCCCCAGAAGGTCCCCAGAGCGCCCCCAGAGTTAAGCCATTAGAGGAGGGGGAACACGATCGGGCCGAAACGGGAAAAACGAACCGAAAACGGCCCGGGCTAGAGAGTACAGATCCAACACCGGGGTCCCAGGGCCTTGGCGATACGAGCTGAAATTCATATCGTGATATTTTCTCTTATCGGTACGATACCGATACGATATCAGGAGATACCAAAAACAAGATAAAATACAGAAGAGTTTGATTTGTATTATTAATAACGCTGTTAAAACGTGTATACGAGTTTAAATCTTGAATCCGCAGACTTGTAAAATTGAACAGATTTAAATAAACGAATTATTTTAGATGAGGGGCGACACAGGGCCCGAGTGGGTTTACTCCGGGTACTCCGCTTTCCTCCCACAGGTTCATTGCGCGTTAGGTTAATTGGTGTCTCTAAAAGTGCCAAGGGCCCTACGAAGGATTGGCGCCCCGTCTAGGGTCGTCCAGAGTTGCCGGGGAGGCGCCGGCTGGGCCGCCACCTTAATGCGTGTGGATTAAGCGGAAAACGGACAGACGGGGTGGCCCCGCATTCCCAGAGCCGAATTCCCTTGGTCGCTGATCATCAGACGTTCGCTTGCTCACACAGTCCTTAAAATGATAACCGTGTGGCTGAGCTTCATTTTGTTTTTGTTTTTTCTTTTAAAAAGGGACGCAGTCTTTGAGCACAGACAGCCCCAGAGCCCACCTGCCCACACCGCGGCCAGAGCTGGCACCCAACCCGCCTGGTCGGCGCCGGGCCGTTTTTCGCACCGTTCTGTTCGGCGTCGTAGCGGGCCAGCATTCTGGCTGAGGAGGCGCGAGTGTGAGCGGAGCCCACGCCTGGAGCGCGGGGCCAAAGCGAACGCCGTGCGCCTCCTCCTTATTTTTAGGCCTGGCCGGGGTCGTGCTTTGAGTCGGAGCAGAAACACGACGGGGGTGGGGTTTTTTTTTTTTTTTTTTTTTTCCCCTCCTCGGTTTGTTTTTTAACGGGACGCGTTTCGGATTCGGAGCGGCTACCTCCCGAGAGCCTGCACTTTAGCTCCGTGTCTCTCCTCCAGGTCTTCCAGCTTCTTCTTCAATCCGTCCAGCTCGAGGCGCAGCCCGGACGAGTGCTCCATCTCTCCGTCCAGGAGGCTGCGCAGAGACCTGGAGGGGGGACATTGTTTTTGTTTTAAAAAACGTGCGCGGCGTCACGGGTCCCGAGAAACCCAAACGCAACGAACGAGGATCCAAAACGTACGTGTTCTGCTCGGTCAGCTCGTCCTTCCTGTTCATCATGGCCACAATGGCTTGCCGTAATTCCGCTGAGAACCAGACAAGGATCCTGAGATTAGTCGAGAATACCTTCTCCTCCCCTAGGGGGCGCCCTTGTTTTAAGAAAGAACTTACGCTGTTAAATAATGTTATTGTTACGACGAACACGGTTTAAACCCGTGCCTTAGCTACTACGCAGATGGTCGCCCCCCGGTGGCCGATAAGCTGTATGACATTTCTGATTTCACTACAGAGTTTTCGATTAAAAATGTCGGGTTTCCCCTGCAGCGCCGCGTTTCGTCTGCTCTGGGAAGCCGAACGAACATCAGCGCGAGTGTGTTACGGTTATTTGGAAACACAGTGAGCCACCGCGAGCAGGACGTCCTGCTCTTTCCGTTTAGCCGTTCCTCTAATGCGGGGTTACTGGAAACAGAGCGTACAGTCCTCGGTAATCCTGCCATAAAGCATCTGTGCGTGTGTGTGTGTGTGTGTGTGTGTGTGTGTGTGTGTGTGTGTGCGCGCGACGACGACGACGACAAGGTCAGCGAGAGAGGGAGTGTGTGTTCAGTACAGGGAGGAGGTCC
>JAUZST010009861.1:0-37876 GCA_034779995.1 Parotocinclus haroldoi | reverse complement strand
GTGTTTTTATTCAGGCAGTCAACCTAATTGTTAGACAGTCAACAGTCTAGGCTCTTTCACCAAGCTCAGCACTGATCAGTGTATAAATGGCATGCAACAGAGTGTAAGTCGTAACGATTATTTTTAGATTGCTAAACAAGGTGCTGGAGGGGCCTGGGAGAGTGATAAGTCTGCCCTCCATTCAAGAACTCATTTGTCTCCTTGTCATTAGGTCTGGTTTAGGATTCGTTCCACCCATTCATTTCAGCCTCTGATGTTGCGTGGCATTTTTGGGAAATTACAAATTTAATGGATAATGATGTTAATTGCCCATTATGCCTGTGTGCCTAGGCTATATCATTTGCTTTCAAGAAATCAATGTGTCTAAATAGCTTCATGCCTGGAACACAAACAAATGGATAACAAGACTGAATTAGTCAGAATTATGCCCACTTGAGGTACAGTACTTATTTAATCAGGGTTTTATTCAAATATGGAAAGAAACCAAACAAACAAATCACATATATATTGCTAAAAAATGAATATGGAGCGATTAAAAAAAGAAGCATTTAATTTTATTTCATTAAACTAGATCATCAGAAAAGCAAATAAAAAGTCATAGAAAGTTGTTTGATGTAAACTCGGCTATGGTGATTGAATAGCAAGTATTCATGAGGGTGGACAGAAGCAGGTCAAACTGGACGAGAGTATCCCACATTGACTGTTCAGTGGGGTGTATGGGCACTCAAGACTGGCAAAAGACACTGACAGTGATGGAGCATGAACAGGATCAGATTGTCAGGCAGTTCTTGTGGGATCCTCTACATATTAATTTTGAAATATCTCCTTATTTTTGTGAGCAGTGTATATATCACATTATATTTACATTAACTAAATGTACTGTCAGAGCTCATTTTGTATTTAAAATATACTTTGTCTTATAAACCTTTACTAATGTTTCAGTTGTGAATGTTTTGGTAGTGACAATTTCTTCCCATTTTGAGCTTAACAGTGTAAAGCTCAAACACAGCTCTGTATGATTGTGTTCACAGTATATACCTAGTATGTAGAAATGGCAATTTTTACTGTAACAAACTAATGTTCAGACTTTGAGACACATGGCCATGAGTGATCAGGGTGCAGTCACTTATTGATTTCAAATGCAGGGATGTAGAAACTAAACTGGGAACTAAAGGGGTTAATTTAAGTTTCCAAATGTTGTTTGGGTAAGTGAAGCATCTTTTACATGTAGTTTTGTTCGTTTGTTTCATGTTCACATTTATGTTCATTAACTTAACACACTTGTATAAAAAACAACAACACAGTAAACACCATATACATTGTAAGGTTTAAGGTAAATATACTGCTTACAAAATTATGGGGATATTTTTGAATGAAATATTTATATGAATTTTTTGAGCTGTGTATTTAGGTACTTTAATCATAAGCAACATAATTTAGATAATATTTAAAAACCAATATAATAAAAATGCAATGTGGATAATTAAGATTAGCCTATAATTACAGTCAGCCACTGTGTTATTCCATGGTCACAGTTATGTCTGTTCATATACAGTACTACAATTAATGCATATATTACTGCAAAATAGATGGTTAACAATCATGTTATATTAATATGAATAATATGATAATATAAATATGATGGCACAGCCTAAGTAAATGCCAGGTAATAAACTCCTTAGTTACGTTTACTTTGTTTGCATGCTTTTATAGAGCCATGACCCAGATAGCTTTATTAATTTGGTCATGTGACCCATTAAATCATAGTTTGCCGTTCAGTAAAACCCATCAATTTCATAAAATCTTTAGAAAGACTGGCAGGATTCATTTGGTTTGTAAATAAGTAAGAATAAAAGAATATTGCTTCCATTACAGTTTTGTGTAGCTGCTGTCTAATTTGTGACTCAATGCACAGAGACGCCTTACTCACAGATCTAAGCTGACTCATTAGGGCACACATTAAAGGATGTAAAGTACTGGCGTGTGTGCCAGTTGCCAGCATTAAGGTTGTTACAGCTGTTCATGATGGGCCACACGGCCAGTCTCTTAAAGGCCTGCAAATGCGTATGTTTCTATCCTTGAGGTGAAAGGCACTGTACTCACTAGCTAAAAACAGGTGCTAGTTCTGACTGACATGTGGCATGTGCTGGTTTTGCCTTAGTCTGGCAGATTTTACAGCATTTAGGAAGATGTCTTCCCATTCATTTTAGCTTGTTAAGGATGTTGGTTGTATTTTTAGAGACTGCAAATTGTTAGATTTGGTGTTTCGGAGAGAAGTGCTGGAGCAAATTAAATACTTGTTTATAGATAAGCCGATTAAGAAGTGGTGCCAAATAATACAAAAATTGGAAGTGTTTTATGAATAGAACCCAAAATTAAGATCTTAAACTGGTCACTTTGTCATACCTATGGTAGTTCATGGATGATTCAAGTAAATTAAGAATGGTAGTAGCTTAGTAGTTAGTAGAAATTGGAAGCCCTGAAAGCTACGGTTAGGTAGTAGAGCAAAATGTCTAGGCTTAATTGGAAATAGCTCTAGGTTAATGCCTCAAATATAGACCCTATCGCTCACAAATAATAACTGGGTTGGCTAAAGATATGAATATTTTCAGTCAGGCTCACAATTTTATTCCCAGGTTGTATGTAACGCTCCAATTATAGAGGCAAAGGAGTCAAGTCTCTGATGGTTGCAACTCCAAATCCTAGCTTTGACCTCACTGTTGGGTCTTAACCTTCAAATCTTCAGCTTAATCATGTGTTGATCCAAGTAAAATAATCTGCTAAACGTGATACAAAAGAGTCCCAAGTCAGTCTTTAATAAGGCTGCTGACCTTTAGCTGGTTTTAAAGATAAAATTATTGGAAAAGTTATTACTTTACTAGTTTAGTGGTAGATCTAATAGTTTGTTAGTTCGAATTCTGACGCTGGTGGCAATATTGGGCTCTTGGGGAAGTTTAATTTTAAGTTGTTGTGGATAAAATGGTATTAAACCAAAGTGGATAAACCAAAGGTCTTACAGAAGAGTTGGACTGTTTAAAGTCAGAATCCTAATCTGGTCACTATGCTCTATGAAAGTTCATGGATGATAGAATTAAGGAAGGAGAGTAATTGCTCAGTGCTGAAGCCTCTGGACTGCTAATGTCTTGTTTGGGAGTTTATGCCAGGATGATGGCGTTGGGCCTCAAGCAAGGCATGCAACTGCTTATGCTGAACACTGAAAACATTTTTCAAAGGCTAAAGTCTGACACCCGCTCACATCTAGTTATTCAGACTGATTTTTGTAAAGATCTTGAGCTATGTAAAGATCTTGTCTGATGCAAGACTGCAATTCGATTTCTTTGAATTTATTTCCAATCATACTTTGTATTTCATAGCAAATTTTGTAACATTTATATTAATGTTACCATGTATTACCCTTTATTTCTGTTTCTCTGGATAAGGTTTTTGCCTCAATGCTATTACTGGGGAAGGCATGTGCATTGTTTGGCGATTGAGTGGCTAAACTATTGTCTGGGGTTAACAGTGAGCTAACAGACACATATCTTATAGAAGTACTAGGCAACCCTAAGGCCTGAACCCTAACAACTAAGGTTCTACAGCTGGCCATTGTGGCTTATGGTAGTCTCAACTAATAATTGAAAGATTCTGCTTTCAAATATTGACTCTAGGAATGTACAGTTCTGCTCAAGTGAATTTTACAGTTCTCTGGATATAATCATCTGATAATCATCTGTTCACTGCAGTAAAGTCCGGCAAACTCTAATCAGGTTCTTAATCTGCTCACTGATCTGCTCTTGGGGATTCACAAATGAACGGACCTTAACCTGCACACCTCAATTTTAAATTGCTTTTGATAAGGCATCTGCTATAAGCTGCAATTGGATAATGTATGTGAATAGACTATTTCTAACCAATAAGTAACTACATTTTCTCTTTTCTTTCTGAGCTGATATTCCAGTACCAGTTCCAGCACCACACATTTAGATGTTCCTCCACCTCAGCATCACTCTACTGGTTTCCATCTATGGAAACCAGTCCCACCGGAGTGCAATACCTTCCACCATCGTTAGTTATTAGGAGACGATGTGCCTCCAAGAACTCATTATCCTAAATCTATTTCGTTATATACTTTAAATTTGATTGTTTACTTAATTTTACTTTTAATACAACTTAACTATTTCAATTAACATCTAGGTCATCCAAGGAGGATGGGTACTTTTTTGAGTCTTGGTCCTCCCAAGGTTTCTTCCTTATGCATTTAGGGAGTTTTTCCTTTTCACTGTCGCCCTATGATTGCTCAATTTGGAATTGGCCTATTAAGATAATATAATATTATAAAGCTGCTTTGAGAGAATGCTCCATTGTAAAAAGTGCTAGACAGATGCATTTGACTTTGGTTCCAGTGACCTGACTGACACAGGTATTACAGAACAGACAGACTTACAGAAGTCAGCCTCTTAATCTGACCACTATGCCCTTTAAAAGTTCCTGGATGATTGAACTGAGGTTAGAAAGTAAAGGCTCAGTGGTTTGGTATCTGGACTCCTAATTGAAATGTTCAGAGTTTAAATCCCAGCTCTACCAAGATCCCACTCATGGGCCTTGATCAAGACCCTTAACCTACAGCTGCACACCTCAATTTTAAGGTTGGTATGGGTAAGGGCTTTGGTGGCTATAAATGTAGTGAGTATGTGCATAAGTTAGCTTTGGAGTGGCTAAATTGAGAGTCAATAAGTAGTGGACTGCAGCCATGTCTCTCTCTGGAGATATAAGCAATAGGCAGTTCATACATTTCAGTAGTGTAATGTATGCGTGAGAACACCACAGGGAAATAGCTTAGTGAAGTGAATCTATTGATCAGAAGTCTGTAATAAAACCGCAGTGCTAAAACCGCAGTATAGCTTGCTCCCTCATCCCACAGTGCATTTGAAAAGGCAGCTGAGGAATGCCTCTGCTTATACACTCGCACACACAAAGCAGGGACCTACACATGGTCCACGCAGCAGGTGGAGAACAACCAGAGAACTGCCTCCTCCAGCAATGTCACCTCTTCTCAAGGCCGGGCTTTTCAGCTGGGATGTGATTAGTGCCTGGGTCTCAAATGCCCCATTGCTTAAGTTCCTGCGAGCTTGGCAGGGCAGGGAAGCAAACATGCACATTTAGCACATTACCCAAATCTCTGGCATGCCACTGAAGACCTGCTGTTGTCTTCCCTGGATGTTTAATGACAGTTGTGAGGTCATTTGTTTTACAGTCCACATTCTCTGGGTGCATGTGTTCTGTAGATAAAATTGTGCAATTACATGAATTTTTTCTGTATCCAATGTGCCCTTCAGGTGGTAAAAAATTGCTAGCTTACACCTAGTGAACTGAGTTGCGGTCCCAAAAGCGCCTTTTTTGAGAGGTTGTGTCTGAGTGAGAAATGTCCAGGTACATGAGCTATCCTCTGATGCTGCAGCAGAGACCTCAAACCAGCACTGCCTGATTACATGTTTTAATTCTGTTTTTAATTTTTAAATGGCCAGGGAATGCTGCATTTAATCTTTTGAATTAAATCTTTGAAAATAAGCTTTTAGAAATGTAAGAATTTATAAATATTTGGTACGTTCTCCCTTAGCTCTAATGACTGCACGTTGCAAAGCACATCTAGCAAATAGACATTGTTGGGCACCTGAGTAAGGACCTTAACCTGTATTAGTTGTAAGTCATTTCTGTTAAGTCTGCGTCTGCTAAATGAATAAATGTAAATGGCAAGAGTTTGGGGTATTGATCTCAATCCGATCGACCAATTTTACGTCTTCTGCTTAATGCAAATGTTTGTATTTTATGTAAAATATGGTTTCTATATGGAATTGTTTGTAACTGTAGAGCATTGCAATTAAATTTCGTTATACGTGGTATAATGACGATAAAGTTATTCTGATTATGACAAGTGGGAAGTACACAATATTAGGCAGGACATTTTAATGTTACTACTGTAGTGTACTTTTAATACTTGATTATATTTGTACTTTTTCTGGCGTAACATTTTCACTACCAAATGTAAAATATGTACCCTTATGGAGGGCATGATCCCAATGACTATCTACTCTCAGGTCCTCTTACCAAAATAGATAGACTCCATAGAAATCATACTTCTTATATAATCATGTGGTTTACAGCATTCTACATGTTTCTTCGGTAGTTTTTAAGCACCCGAGTATTTTCATTTCTTAGCCGATAGATTGAGACAGGGTTATTTTCATCATATCTTATAATGCATGGCCTGAAATTAGGATTTGCATAGAGGGTTCTGTTTGGGTTTTGATAACCAGATGTTTCCTGATGAAATGAGAAGTTTAGGAACAGAGGAGAAGAAAGAAGATGTAGAGCACCTACACCCTGGTTTCACTTATGCTTCCTATTCTGTAGCTGCAACCCTCATGACCTTTAAGAAAATATATTAAAGCATTATTTTCTTTCTTATTATTCTCCATCATTTTGCTCCAGCAGTAACATACGCGAGTATTCCAGCCTCCAACGCCAACTCAAATATGTCACAAAAACATCAACTATCAAGCAATCACAAACAATACAGTCAGTCATGCATATGGGCATTAAAGCATAGTTCCTATGTGTGTCCAAAAGGGTTGTATAATACGATTTGTTGTATAATGTAAAAGAAAAACTACTATTGCTTCAGATGAGTGATCACTTGGGTTTAATATTAAGCAGGGTGTGGGGAGGACCTTTGCAAATTTTCTGACTCATAAGAAATTCTCCTCCTGTGTTTCTGCAGAGCGTGAACCTCGTCTCTACCAACGCTTTCTTATCAACGTCAAGTCAACGTCTTAACATGGGTCTGGTAAGCTGCATTTAATGCCAATACTGGTTTATCTAGGGATCCTGTTTCTAATACATATTATATATATATTTTTACGTTTAAATACTACCGAGGGACATGCTAATAATTTATTTAACCAATTCCACACATAAAATGTTTTAAATTACCTTTCTATATGGCTGCATAAAAATGACCTAAAATATCAGATGTTCACAAAATACAAAGGTAGGTAAAGAGAATCCAATTAAAAATGATAAATGTATAGAGTGGCAAACGTACGAACCTTTAGGATTAGCAGTTAAAAGTGAAATTAGGAGAATAAAGGTGAATAAAAAAGAGGCTTTCTGAGGAACTGAAAATACCTGTTGATGTTCATCATGCTGGAGAAGGTCACAAAACCATCTCCAAAGTGTTTGGACTCAACCAAACCACAGCTAGACAAAGAACACTCCAACAGAAAATTGTATTATAGTGTGTGAGGCCACAAATGAACCCAGGGAAGTGAAGACCTGAAGACCTCTTACTCATTGGGTATGGTAGGATTGCAAAGAGAAACCAATTGCATTGGTCACGTGGCATGTGACCGTTTCAGAAGGCCATAGAAAACCGTTTTATGGATGGAGAGACCAAAATAGAACTGAGAGACCCCAAGCAGACAAGATGTTCTATTAAAAATGGTTCAAGAACATTACTTAATGTTTTGGAATGGCAAAAGTCAAGTCAAAGTCCTGATCTGAACCTGAGGAGTTTAAGCTGTTTTGTACAAAGGAAGGAGCTTTTCTCATTTCTCTACGCTGATGTGCAGGACTGATCAACAGTTGCTAGAAATGTTTAGTAGCACATGTAGGTCACACCACATGCTGACGTCATAATTTTCATGCATGTCCACATAGCTTTGCCACTCTCAGATATAAAATAATTGGACAAATTTCTGCTTACAAAAATTAGGGGATCTCTCAAAATGAATTCATATTGAAATATCCTCTTATAAAATGTCCCTTAATTTTTGTGAGCAGTATATATTATATTTTGGTTTTCTTCAGCTACCTTCGGGTCTTGTTTAAAAATCTGATGATGTTTTAGGTCATATTTATACAGAGATATAGAACATACTGAAGGGTTCACAAACCTACACCTTAGACAAGTCCAAAATACCACCCAATTATTTTAATACATCTCTTTTAATTCTTTTAGATGCTGCCTAATAACATCTAATGAAAACAGTGTATTTTTTATAATGAAATGTTTATCATATTTACGTTTTTGTTTTATGGTCTAGCAAATGTATTGCTGCACCTTGGTGAAGCAGAAGCTGAATACTTTAACCTATTCACCTATTCTAGGCTCAAATACCAGAGGTTCCATCCGGCCTGGTCTTTTATTGTATCCCAATTCTGCCCTACTTCTCATGTTACCATGACCAAGGAAAAGCATGGGGTGATCTGTACAGATCTGTTATTATTTCTCACAGAATGCGAACTGATTTAATCCTCATCCTCAGATGTTGTCAGTTGACTTTTCATATGCTGTGAATTTAATATAATCTTGTTTGAGGTGATTTTAAAATATTGTTCATTCTTTGCTTTAAATTGAAAACTGGTCAGAATTAAGATGTAGTGTTTTTGGACCTCAATTAATAATAAATATAATAAATAGTAAAGACAGCACTAAAGAGCTTTGTTTGCTGCAGCACAGCAACATCACGGACAAAGAGATGCAAAGACATTGCCATTACCAGGAAGACACATTTTCAATGCATAATATTCATTTTATTGGGAACTTTTATTAGAAACAGCATGGCAAGCTGTTATCTCATGTACCAGACACGATGATAACCGCACAGTGAATTTGTGAAGCATCTGCTGACGCTTGAGCAAAGCCATATAAAATATTAACAAGGATTGTGCTCTGATCTATTTAAATCCAAGGTATTAACTGAGATAGTAATAAGCTATTTATATTAGTATTTATGCTTTATGTTCGGTGTTTACCATAACAAACTTTAACCCTAAAATTTGAGCTTTAACCAAACTATTTTTGCATTTGATCAGTGTAAAGTGAAATTAAATGATATGCGTTTTTATCAGTAAAATTTCACATTTCACATCTGCCAAAATGATGAGTTTAATGATTATTCAATATTTTTAACATTTATCTTTACTTTTGTCTTATACTGTATGATATAGCTGGTACATTCTCTATTTAATTATACTCTTGTAATTAAATATATATATATATAATTAAACTCTTATACTCTTCATAATATTTAATTTTCCATAAAATTTTAGTCTACACACATATAAAATAGAATATTTATTGCTTAATTACTATCACTATAAAGCCGCAGAATGAGATTTGGTCCCTTTTTGAGCCTGTGTCCTCCCAAAGTTTCTTCCATATAACATTTAGGGATTTTTTCCCATCCACTGCCAACCTAGGCTTGCTCAATGTGGGATTGGCTTTAGATTAGATTAGAGGACAATATACAATCTTAAAGCTGCTTTGAGATGGAACGCTCCATTGTAAAAGTGATATAGAAATCAATCTGACTTTGAGTTTGAATAGACAGAGCCTTATTTTAGCTACAGCCTGGATTCCAAAAACAGGGATCCCACTATTTTTTATATATATGCCTTAAAAATAGTGGGATCCCTGTTTTTGGAATCCAGGGTGTAGCTAAAATAAATATATATAAATATATATGTGTGTTAAATAACTTTTGTATTTTTGTTGTAATGATTTAATGTTTTTATTTGTACTGAAGAGCTGTACTGTGCTGCACTTCATAATAACTGTATTCTTGTGAAAATAGTGTGAACGTTGCAGTAATACAGCCTGTAATATCCTAATATATTTCATGTCTTTGTATCTCTGTTCACGTAGTGTATTAGTAAATAAAGTGTGTTCTGACTCTTTTTTAGCATAATTCACGTCCAAAACCCAACCCTGGAGATATTCTTGAATTTCCACGAAACAGGTACTTTTCACAGTTTGGAATATACTACGGAGAAAGAGATGGGGTTCCATATGTGGCGCATTTGACATGCAGAGGTAAGTGTGCATTTATTAGAAATTAAATGATTGTTTGTAAATACTGAAATTGCTCTGTCTACTTTTTAGACTCAGACACAAAGTTCCTTATCTTCGGTCGGGCCTTGAACGCGTGTATAAAGCTGGAACCGCTTGATGTAGTTGGGAAAAAGTACAAAGTGAATAATTACCTGGATGAGAAACACCCACCTCGAGACTTCTACTCTCACATAAAACCAGAGATCGAAGACTCCATGTCTAAATCCATCACTTTCGACATCTTGTTTCATAACAGTGAGCACCAGGCAACTCTGCTGCGTTACGGAGTCAAAAAGTCAGCGCAAGTAAGAGAAATCATCTATCAGATTAGCTCAAACAGTAGTCTAACAGTAAATAAAACACCAAATGATTTAGCCCAAAACAAAACAATGAAGAACAATTATGTGACTTTTAACATCCGCAATCATAAAAAAGATGCAGCAGAATAGGACTAATCTAATGAACAAATCGACCACAGCTTTATTTCAAACCTGTGACACGACACTACTACATGGTAGCGTCATTCACGCTAGTTCTCCGTATTCACAGTTTGTAAACCACCAAGGGGTTTCCAACCTCGAAACTCATTCTTGTCTCATCCTTCCTAGTACAGTATGTAGTTTTATTCTGTTATTCAGTCCTTTGAACTGTTTTACTCTGATTCTTGCCTGCTGTTTTCAGTAAAACAGTGCTTGGACTGACGCTTGCATTCTGATGCGGCATTCTTGGGGAGAAATTTATTACACACAAACACATGCACATACACACATTGTTAAATCATAAAGATTATTGAAAACACAACTTAACAAAGAAACTGACCCAAATTCTATTACAACCAAACAAAAATGCAGGAATATTCTGAAAAGTTGCAGATGATATGCCTAGCATTAGGCCTAGTAATAACAATACTAATATAATACTTCATAATACTAAAAAATCATAATAATAGGCTAATAACTTTTTTTTTCTTTGGATGAGTGGATTTCACCAGAAGTGCCAACTTCATGAATCCAGTTTTTTCTGTTGACAGACAGACAGACAGACAGACAAAGGGATAGAGAGATAAAGGGACGGACGGATGGATGGATATTATTAATTATTATTATTATTAGATTGTATTAATCCCGGGTGGAAAGTCAAGATTATCTTGTTAAATATTTAAATGTTGTTAAGCATTACATTTTTACAATTGCATCAAATTAGCCCCTGAATTTTGACTTGCAAATATAATACGTTCATTACTTTCCCCCAGTTTATTCCCCATGTTTCATTTATGCTTTTCCATCTTATGGTCACTATCCCTCTAAAACGCCAGGAACGACATTAACTATAAATGAACTACAACTGTGGACTGTGTGAAACATCGACTTTCGATCCTTAGCCTTTGTTTAGCCACCTGCTTTTTTTTATTGTAAAGCAGCTTTACAATATTATACTATGTTAAAATGCTTATTTCCAAATTGAGCATGCCTAGGGTCAGGTGAGATGCATCCCTGTAACATTTACTAAATAAGTCAGCCTTATATTTGGTACTACGTAAATGTGAACCGAGACTGTATGGTACATTGTATGGTAAGATACCATTCATTTTCAGATCTTCCATTGAAAATGAAGCACCTGCACATCCATTATCGTTCAGTTTGATTTTAATACATGTATTCGATGTTATTCTCAAATTCTTTTCTCGTGTTGCTTCCAGATTGAGAAGGTCTATGCAATGATTGTCCAAACCTGGCGTGAGCCATTTGAGAAGAAAAACCTGTAAACAAACCTCCACATCTCCACTTGAGGGCAGGAACGAGACATGCAGTAATGGAGGACAGGTTGTTTTTGGAGAGCATTCCTTGTGAAATCTGTAATTTTATTCAATTTCACATCATGAACTGAGGTTAGTGCAAATATCATGGCTTTGTTACCTTGAAAGAATTAATAAATACGTGCATTACATTTCCTAATAACAGCCATTATTTTCCAACACCAAAATCCCCAAATCCCCTAATTAGGTTATATGAGGACTAATTATTTTAGATACATATCCTTATTAAGGCCACAATCATTGTGGATTGTAGCTGTCACATGTGTTTCTGTTTTTTTTCTGCGAATTTTCTGTCTCCACAATAGTTTGTTTTAGCAATACATCATATAGACTTCTTGTCTCATATTAAAACAGTTTACATTATGTTTTTATTTCTGTATTAACAGCTTCATTGCTTATTTGTCTGTTTTATAAGAAGCAGAGACATGCAAATATTTGCATTGTAGTGAACAAAATTGAACTGCTATAAATTAAACTTTTAATAATCAGCAGAGATTTGCAAAACCTATTGTCTCCTGACTGAATTATTACCCCATAACAATTGCAACTGCCAGAGAACATTAGGTAGCATCTAACTGAAATGTTATTTAATTTTCATATGCCTCTGGGTAAATAAAATAATGACAACATAATATAAAGAGTAGTTTAGTTCAACTAACACTTCAATTCACAGTAATATGTGCTTCAGTTTGTTTTTGAATATTGTTATTGTTTTTCACGTATACATTTCCCACAGTTAAGTCTGCAAGAATTATCAGACAAAACTCTAGTCCAAAATATGTGTTTGCACCTGTATGAATCTAAATAATGCAGTTTGGAAGCCAGTTACTCCCAAAACAATGTTCTCTGTCATCTCATGGTGTGATGAAGAGAATAATAAGCCATATTTATCAACTGAGTTTTTCAAATCTTACTTGTTTGCACTCAAAAGGAAAGCCTTAACCCACAGTAACGATTGTCAGCTAATTAACATGTGTATGTCAGGTCCAGGGGTGTCATCACATCCACTAAGATTGCAGCGCAATCTTAAAAAATCTGTTTTATCCTGGACTGCCAAGCAGAACTACAGAACATGTCATGCAAATACAATACAGATACTACAATTCCCATTATTCCCCAGCATCATTCCAAGATTTTAAAGCTTTCAGTCAGAGCCAGTATTATTTTTCCCAATACAACAAGGCGGCAAATGTTTAGGACGGAACAAATCTTATTTTCACACTTAATTCCACTTCCTTCATCTTCAAATCCATCTTATATTCAATTATATTAGCATATTATGTGTAATTCTCTTTGGTATTCCTGTCTGTATAGAGGAACAGACTGAGCAGATCACTGTGTCCGTTCACCATTTTTGTCAGTTTGAAATGTGTGAAATGAAGTCACTTCTCAGTTCTTATCAGTACTGGGCTAGCCTATTGGACCGCTCCACTACTTGAACACCATATAAAATGAACTCTTACCACTAAGAATGATGTAGATGGTTTACTGAAATTATCACCCTTACACTCCTATACAAGAGTCACCAGAGGTATAACTGACAAGGAAAAAATCTCCAAAATGCAGGATTAATGACCCTTAGTCCATGCTGCCCATATAAAAGTAAAGGATATCAAGCTTTAGGCTTTATTTATATGACTTTATATGCATGACTGGACGGTTATGTCGATACTAGTCACATTCATACCATGCTAATTTAGAGTGACCAATTACCCTAACGCATAGCTTTGGGATGTGTGAGAAAATCGCATGAAGCCCAGACACAGAGAGAACATGCAAACTCCACACAGTCTGCTGTTAGGATTGAAACAGGGATATTTGGATCTGTGAGGTGATCATGCTAGCTGAATGCCCACTTTGCCACCCTTAAAATATCAAGCAGTAATGTGTGTAAGACGTGAGATGTTTATTGTTGTAAATAAAGTTTTGAAAGAGTAAAACAGATTGAGTTGGTCTGTGACAGATTTCTCTTGCAGTGGGAGGCTCTGTGTAGGTGAGATGATGTACTGCAGCAACACACTTCTCTGTCATTTCTATATTGTGACTAAAAAAGGTCAGAAGAAACAGCCTGCCCATGCATTATTGCAATCCATGTTGGAACGCTTCCTGTATTCCACCATGTTTAGGGTGAAATTAATGAAAGGAATCAGGACTTCACTGAACCATTTTGCCGAGGCTGGAATCAAGGTCTACTAAATGGCAAGTAATGAACGCTATAACTAGAGGAGACGGAGCAAGGATTTAAAGCAGTGACATTTCAAGTCGAACTGCTAATTGATCTCTCTGGTTAGTGATGTATCTTGACTATTAGGTCATAGGAGATTTAAGGTAACATTTGGCCTCATGTTCTTCTCTACTGCTTACCCCTACTGGTAGATTTCTTGGTTTCTCCAGAAACCTCTTGATCACAAGCATTTCAGAATGTAGCTACCCTCCATTCATTTGTGTTCAAACAAAACATGGGCCACTTTCCAAATACACTGACTTAGTAGTTTGCTGTTGTTCCAACTTCAGCATCTTGTTCGGTCTCTGTTCTTGCCTGAACTTTGGGTTCTGCTCCTGCTTAGGGCTCTTTTCTCATTGTGTGTCTGATCACATGTCAGGTTCAGTTCTCATATCCAACCCTTTGTCAGTCTCAATCCCTACCTCTAATTCAGGGTCACGCTCTTGTGTCAGTTCAATAAATGCAATATTCCCATGTCAGTCTCAGACCAAGTGATCTGGTCTCTGTTTCAGACCACATCATTAAGATTACGTTCTTCTCAATCTCTGATATGTTCTTTTCAACTGCAGAGTAATGTTCAGACCCCAAAGCTTACTATTTACTGCTCTGAGTACTTCCTGAATAAGTGTGTTAGGTAATCCCTTGGTCTTTGTCAGCACTGTTTTTGCCTCAGGCTCTGGCTCTCCTTCTTTCATGGTGTCAGTTTGAGGCTATACTTCTTCCCTATCATAAATCCTTCCTTAGAGTTAGTCTCATACTTAGTTTCTTTCACAGTATTAATCTGGCATTAGCCCCCAAATCTATGCTTCTTTCCTGTGGACATTTTCATTTTGATCCTTCCCCATTGCCAATCCCAGACTCAGTTCTGCTTCCCTGATTCCAATCTCACTCACTGCTTCTTCCTGTAAATCAATCTCAGACTCGGCTCATTCCCCATGGCCAGTTTCACCCTTTGCTCCATCCCCAATTTTCAGTGTCAATCTGTGCTTCTTCCTTAATGTTATTCTTAAACTGTACTTCTTACCCGTGGTCAGTCTCTACTTACTCCTAGGCGTCAGTCACAGGCTCTGGTTCCTTTCTGGTATCAAACATCGCCTCTGCACCTTCCATGATGTTAGTCTCAGGCTCGTTTACATCCAGCTGGTGAGTCCCACACTTTCTCGTTCCATGACGTCAATACCAGGCTGTCTTTCTTCCCATTTGTCAATCTCAGTCTCTGCCCCTTCCTTGCTCTTAGTCACAGACTTCACTTTCTCTGTGCTGGTAATTTGTAATCCTTAACTGATATCAAAATCATCTTCATGGTCCACCTCACGCTTCACCTTTAACTTAGTGACAGTCACAGGCTTCCCTTACATTTAATTTGATGTCATTTAGCTTTTATCTAGAGCGACTTACAACTGATACAGTCTTACAATACCAACCAATTGTGGATCTTTTGGGGTCCTTGCTTAAGAACCAATCAGTGGCAGCCTGGCCGAGGTGGGGTTTGAACCCACAGTCCAGTAACTTAACCATTAGATTATCAAGTTCATCCAGACACATGTTGGTAGGTTCCCCTGTTCCCTTTCTACCTCAGTTGAGTAACCTAGACTTTCTGGCCATTAATGTAATGGTGCCATCTGGTGACTTGGAGGGTGCGTTACAATTGCTTATGACTCAAGTTCCTCTCCGTGTGAATTCATTGTTTCAAGTTATGACCTTAATCATTCATTGTTTGCATTTTTATTCCTAAAACCTTATTTGTCTGATCAGATCTTACTTCTGTTAACTGTATCCTTGTTTGTTGAATGTAGTTCCTTGCCTTGTTTTCTTGTTTCCTGTCATTCACAGTCCTGTCATGTACTTACCAGCTTTGACCTCTCATTGCCCATTTTCGACCTTTATTATGAATTTATCCATGCTATCCCTTTTCGTCTGTGTTTTGACCTCTGCAACAGATATTGTCATTGATTTCTGGAAAGCCCATAACAAAAAAACAACAACAAAAAATGGAGCGTACTTTCTATTTCTCTTGAATTTATTTTCAGAGGTTTTGGACAAACACATACAATATCACTCAATTAAAGACACTCATTTACCTTAATTTAATCTGCATACTAAAATCTGAGCTTCCTCAGTCTATTCAGCAAACATCCTTTGCTGCTCCTAATGGGGGTTTCAGCAGTTATTAAATGCAAGTTATTAAATACTGTTCCCAACTGGAGTTGGAGTTCAGTAAATCCATAAACGTTTAAGCTTTGTCTTATTATGACTGCAGATGCATGATCAATGCTCCATATACTGATTATTCCATTTGAAAAGTCATTCAAGCTAAACAGGCACTTCATAATCATTTGCATACATTTCCTAACTATGGTAAATCTCATTGCCATGTTGCAATTTATGAAAGTTAATTGGTTCAGACACAGTCACAGTGCCAATGCATTTATGAGCCCTCACCTCTAATGAACCTTTAGTAATGCAGCTGTCTTACTTTATTAAGTGTGTCACTTCACAAAGCACTAATCTTTAGATCAATATACCGCATAATCCCAAAGACAAGTCTTTATCATATGCCAATCAGTGACAATAACAGTGTGCATGAAAACGACGTCAATCAATGACACCCACCAATTGAGAAACCTGCTTATTCAAGTCTATTTTATTAGTAACCGAGACTAAATCCAATTTTGCTCTTCCCATATCTCTCAATTGTTAACATTACATTTTCATTTGGCAAGAAATTCATTTCCAAATAAATCTGAAAAATGCACATTCAATGCAGCAAATTTAATGCATTTATAACCTTTTATATACCTTTAATTGCATTTATTTGAACTCCATGTGAGGTACCAGTTATTTATAAGCAGCTTCCCTAATAACTATTCCCCACATTCAACATACTGTATATAGAATCTCAAAATATAAATATGCTACTTACATGAGTTGACTGGAGCTGTGAGACCACCATGTCACTCCTATCAGTTTATCAAATAAGGCAAGTATCAGACCAGTAGTAGACTCATGCATTCCAGTTAAAAAAATGTTTAATCAAGAATAAGCGGATGACTTGCTACATGTTAAACATTACCACTCTCACCTGTTGATCACTTAGCTAGAGGATATAAGGAGCCTTGGGGCTCAGGTGGCTAAGAGATCAAATTAAACAGGGTTATTCCCTGCAGCACTTTCAATTCAATTCAATTTTATTTATATAGCGCTTTTTACAACAGAGCATTGTCTCAAGCAGCTTTACAATATTACATTATCTTATTTCAAAACTGAGCAAGCCTAGGGCGACAGTGGCAAGGAAAAAACTCCCTAAAGTGGTAGGAAGATTCCTTGGGAGGACCAAGACTCAACAGGGAACCCATCCTCCACGGGCAGCCTAGATGTTAATTAAAAAAATACTAAAAGTATATAAAATTATAGCAAAACTAGGTTAATAAATCAGTAACAAATTAATAATAAAATTGTAATCAGTAACAGAATGAATAAACGAAACTTTCCAAAACAAATGGCATCTATAAACATGTGAAAAAGTAGATGAGGAAAAGTGCACTCACTTTGGGGAGAAACACATGGTGGGGGGAAAGCAGGCTATAATCTGTATTTCTTTTCATTCATTATCTTTAGTTTAATCCACACGGGGTCGTGGGCTAGCCGGTGCCTACTCGGCAACTCTGGGCGCAAGGGCAGGAACAACCCTAGACAGGGTACCAATCCATCGTAGGGCACACACACAGTCACACACCAAGGGACACTTTTTAAAGACACCAGTTAACCTAATACATCTTTGCACTGTGGGAGGAAACCGGAGTACCTGGAGTAAACCCTTGCAGACACGGGGAGGACCCAGGTCACTCCACCCTGGGATTGGACCCAGGACCTTCTTGCTGTGAGGCAGCGGTGCTACCCACCAAGCCACCGTGCTGTTGCTGTAGTACTAGTTACTAGTTAAGTAAATTCCGCACGTCCTGTTTAGATGTTATATGTACATATCATATAAACGGCTCACAAAAATTAGGGGATATTTCATTTATTATTTATTTTTTATAAGCAGTGCATGTACACTTCTATACAAAGGGGAAACAAAGCCAGAACATATTTTCACAGTTCAGGGGAAAGGATGTATGGATTTGGTTTTGACCTTCCAATATCTTCAGTGTATTCAAGATGCAATTTTGAGCTGTAAAAAGCAATTTGATCATATTTTTGTCAGCAAACCCTTAACTGGCTGGTTCCTTTAAGGGTTTTGTCACTCTTCGTGTTCTGTGGAGCAGAAACACGTTTGAATTACATGTAAAACATAACAGGAATGATACCAAGGGAATGCAGATGGTAAGATCCTTTTCTCACCTTGTCTGGCGGAGTAATTGAGTATCACGCAGGGCATTGTTTGGCAGCAGCAGAGCTTCATGTAGATGTCTTAACAGCTTTGTATTAGTATTTTATTTGATATCAAAGTCTGTTGGAAATAAATCTGAAGTGTAAGATCTGGGAATTGATATCTTGCCCTCTTGACATATTATTATTATTATTATTATTATTAAGAGGTACACTTACTTTGTACTCATCCTTTCGGAATGAACAGACATCGATGAATGCATCAACCACAGCAATTGAAAAGAATATTGTGTTATTGACATTCTTTAACTTGACCATGTAATCTGTGTAAATATCTTAATAAAATCGTTTTTTCTCCAAGGAATAATAGGACATGAAATAATTGTTGACAACTAAATGAAAATTAAAATGAGTGTGTGACATCGTCTGATGACAGCTAGTGACTTTTTAAGAATGGATACCTACCTCTGAAGAGAGCTGGCGACACAGCTTCTGCCGACAGCACTTTGAGTTTACACACGTCAGCAGCGGCACTACACAACTGCAGGCGGCATGTGTAGCATACCATTCGGTAAGATAACACAATACTCATTACACCAGTGGCTTTAAGAAATGTTTATGTAACCTGGCAAAGAGCCTGGAGTAGAAACAATTTTAAGAAACATAAGTACTAAGCATCCATGCTGAAGGCTAGGCTTTTTCATTTACGTTCAGATGGTTGAATTACCATTTAAAACACACAAAATCACATAGCAGTAGGCCTCTTTCTATGTACAGTAATGTGCAAAAGTATTCGGTCACCATTAAAATACATATATCCATAATGTTAGAGCAATCGTATAATGATCATATACACTGCTCAAAACATTAGGGGATATTTCATTAGGGGCGCCCTACGATGGATTGGGGTCCTGTCTAGGGTTGTTCCTGCCCTTGCACCCAGAGTTGCCGGGTGGGCACCGACTGGCCCGCGACCCTGTGTGGATTAAGCGGAAGATAACGAATGAAGGAATTAATTCATTTCATTAGGGGATATTTCCCTAATTTTTGTGAGTAGTGTAATGATATCACAGTCTCTTTATTAGAATACGACCAGACATGCAGGATATTTGTATGCATTATAAAAAAGAAACTTTTATAGGTTACAGTGGCAAGTATTTATCGTGACCTATCCTTACTCTAGAGCAATAGCAGACTTTGGTAGCTTTATCAGAATGGATAAGAGTTAAGTTGACCCTTCTACAGGAAACTTGATTAGGAATGGTCTTTTTGGAGGAGTAGTAGCCAAGAAACCACGTTTTTTCAAAAGGGGAACAGGACGAACCAAATCTCATCAAGAATGAAGATCACTAGAAAAGTGTATTATAGGGTGACAAATCCTAGTTTGAATTTCAGGTTCAGTTCTCGATGCAATATGTTATATACGGCCATTATTCCATAAAACAACAAATCCAATTGTGTCCTAAGACTTTTGCACAGTACTCTACATAATTTTATATGTATAATTTTGAGACCTGAATCTCCCTACATTTTTAACCCCTAAAAAAACCTAAACAATCCCCCACAACTAATGTATTACTTACAAACCCTGATGGCAGTGCTTGAACCCAGTCCAGTACCTTAAATGCTGTCACACCACAGCCCTGCCTCATTAATGTGATTGCATTTTATTCCTTGACAGCTCTACTTTGCACCTAAAACCAATAGGCATTTTATTAGGTTTACTTACAGTACAGTATACTTGTACTGTGTTACCACTGAAAGCACATTTTGTCCATCAATAGAAAGGGACCACCACAGGACCATCACTGAACCCCAATTGTTTGCTTGGTGTGCGATTCACAAAAATTAGGGGATATTTCAATTTTTTTAACAGAATAGTTCACCTGCCTTGTTGGTACCAATATACCAATCAGATGTTGACCAGATGACACTGTTAGCCGAGTACTGATTTCATAAATGAGTACCTTAAATTTTAATCAGTATGGTATGGCACTTTTTTCATATTATGAACCTGATTACTAACCAAGACTGTGAAACTAAAGCAACTCTGCAATTGAAATCCTTCTCTTCGCTGTATTTAACTTTGCCTAATAATGCATTAGACAAAGAACACTGTTTCCAGCGCCACCTCTGCCCCTTCTCTGCCCATTCTCCTCACTTGATTAAATAGAGGCAAGCCAGGGTCACACTAATCAACTTGCCTTATCAAAGACACAGTACTATACTGCTTTCTATGACTGGCTGTAATCAAGCTATGTCTCAGGAAATGACAGCTAGTGCCTTGTTTCTAATCTTGATAACAGGGGAAGCTTTGAATGGCCTGATTGTGGCCTGTTCTCTGAAGCCTGAATGGATTAATATTGACGAGATTATCAGGGATGTGTATTGTGAAACTCCCTAGTGCTGTTTTGTGTACACAGTAGTGAAGGTGTTTGTTACAAACGCACACATCGACATGGTTGTTTCTTTGTGAAAAACAGGTTTTTAATAAAGACTTTTTGCTGATTTACAGTACTGTATTATTAAGAATGCAGAGTCATGTGAAAAAGTGCAAGAACATTATGTTTTCTTGAATACCTTGCATTAAACAGTTTACAGCTTTGGAGAGATGAAGATTTTTTCTTTCTGGTGTATCTCTTTCAGCCAGGAGATCAGAATTTGATTGAGCTCAGTCGGCCTGATAATAAAAGCAAGAAATTTTAGACAATTTTAAACAGTATCGAATAATTTAGTGCAAAATGTAAGGAAATGTACCACTAACTAAATGTTAAAAAAGTTTAAACTTGATTTATGTAGAATATTATTAATATATAGACAGCTCAAATTTAGCCAAAGTGTTTAGGCTTAGGTTAGGGGCTGTGTCTTTTACTGCCTAGAAAAACATTTTTGCAGACAAAGTACACCACAAAGTTTATGGTTAGTTTAGGGTAGGGTTAGGGGCTGTGCATTTTACTGCCTAGAAAAACACTGTTAAAGACCAATTACACCTTCATGACACATTAATGACAGTTAGGGTTAGGGTTAGGGTTTAGGTTAGGGTAAAGGTAGGGTTAGGGTTTAGGTTAGGGTTAGGGTAAAGGTAGGGTTAGGGTTTAGGTTAGGGTTAGGGTAAAGGTAGGGTTAGGGTTAGGGTTTAGGTTAGGGTTAGGATTTAGGTTAGGGTTAGGGTAAAGGTAGGGTTCAGGTAAAGGTAGGGTTAGAGTTTAGGTTAGGATAAAGTTAGGGTTTAGGTTAGGGTAAATGTAGGGTTAGGGTTTAGGTTAGGGTTTAGGTTAGGGTAAATGTATGGTTGAGTGCTGTTCCTTTTACTGCCTAGAAAAACATTGTTGCAGACCAGTTACACCTTTATGACACCCTAATGAAACCTAGGGTTGGGGTTTAAGGTTAGGGTTTAGGGTTAGGAGTTAAGTTAGGGTTACATTAGGATAGGGTTTAGGGTTAGGGTAGGGTTTAGGCTTATGGTATAGGGTTGGATTATTGCCTGTGACTTTTACTGCCTAGAAAAACAATGTTGCAAACCAAGTACACCTTCATGACACCCTAGTGAAACCTAGGGTTAGGGTGTAGGGTTAGGTTTTACAGTTTAGGGTTAAGTGCAGGGTTAAGAGTTTATGGTTAGGTGCTGTGTCTTTTACTACCTAGAAAAACATTGTTGCAGACCAAATACACCTTCACGACGCCCTAACGGCACCTTCACCTTGCCTAATGACAGTGGCCTGAAGGGTACCTGTCACACTGAACTGATTTGTTAGAGTTCAAGGTGTTGGTCTCCAAACTTTCCAGATCTCAATCCAATCAAGCATCTGTTAGATGTGCTGGCTAAACAAGTCTGATCCATGATACCCTACGTCACTCTGCTGCTAATGCCTTGGTGCTAGATATCACATGGCACTTTTACAGGACTTGTGAAGTCCATGTCCCAATGGGTTTGCTTTCACATAAGTCTATACATTACCTACATTAAACAATGACAGGCTTTGAGCATGAAGTTGGGAATGTGCTTATATCCTGCTGCTCTATAAAATGAACCCAGCTAATATTAAACTACATTAAATTGCATTTATATGTATGTTTTTATATAGGCAAGTCTTACTACCTACTATAAATAATTAAATGGCAGGTACAGAGGAGTTTGTTATTCTTTAATCAGATTAATAGTTACATAAGGATGCACCCTGGTTAAGCACACATGATTCATCTCACAAATAAATTTCATTTGGATATATTACATTTTGGCGGCGTATTGATTTTAGTAAGCAGTATATGTGTACATGTTTGTCTCGGCAGAAGGCTTCTCCTTTACCCCTTCCTTTAAGAGTCAAAATAATTGTTCGGCTTAGATTCTTAGAGCTGAATACCACCCCCAAATTGTTGTACTTGTAAAGCTTGTAATGGAGATACAATCAGAAGCAATAGTACATGGTTTTCCACAATCACTAATTCCATGTTTGTGCTTTTGAGCTCAGCAGGCCAATAATGCATGAATAAAGTGTGTAGGGCAACTATTTGACCTTTTCACTGCACTAATCCACACCAAAACCTTTTCAGCTTATGGGGTTATGAACGTGCCTTATTTTAAAAATAGCTTGTCTATCTTAAAGTGTAAGTTCAAGACATTGAGAAACGAGCAAACAAATAAAAGGATCCCAAATTAACTTGTAATAATTCAGAGCCGGATAGTCTGTGCCCCCATAATCAGAGGTCAGCTAATAAGAGAGAATGCTTCAATCAGTGCATGTCCAAGACTACCCTAGTAATGATCACAATTAAAAACACAGTAAGCTTCTCTAGCATGATTAAAGTCTGTCATATGGAAAAATTACCAAATTATAATGAGTATAAATGTTAAAGCCTGCTTATTTTTTTACATCAGTGTCAAAATGCCTGAACTCTGCTTCTGGATTTAAATGTCAGGAGAGGAAGGGAGAGATGGATGAAGTTATCGCTTTTATCACTGCATCTAAAATCCAGGTCATTTGTCACCATGACTTGAGGGATGTGACCAAATACACGCATCATTTCCATCTCAAAGCCAGGAATCCCTATACAACATGCTGAACGGGTCATGTTCTGCCTATTTTATTGCCTGATTTTCTCATTTACATCCTCACCCTCATTAGCATAGCGCTACTGCCAGGTCAAATTGATTCTTTGGTGATATTCAAAGAAAACCTCACATTAATTATGACACAGTTCAGCACATTTGTATGTACAAAAACATACATGTTGGGGAAAATGCTACATGATTTTTTCAGACTATTGTAAGGTCTTAGAACTGGATTTATTTCTATATAATAGCCCAGAACGTAAGAACTAGTCACTGCTGCCTGGGCTGAAATGTGTATAGAGACAAAGCAATCATGCTTATTTGTCTAAATATAAATCTATTACTTAGTATGTCCATGTTTTATAAAACTGTACAATACAATTGTCTGTCTAATACACTAGCCAATCACTGCAGTGACTCAGGTTTGAGGATAAAACTATGAGAATTGTACAAAATTATTTTAAAACATTTACCCCTATATCTCTACAGTAACATTATATAAACAAAACAAAACATGGCACATTTAAAGCCCAGTAGATTGCTAGTTTAATAAATGTAGAGGTTAAAGGGGAGGGGGGTCAGCCTGTCACTGCGCCGCACATACGCCACACGCTCTATTAAATTTAAGCGCATGGCACTCGTCCCAGAAGAAAGCCTCTTCTATTTGGCCATTTTCTCGTAGTGTTGTACTCACTCTTGTTGGCATTAAAGCCTGTGTGTTACTTTGAGGGCACAACAAATTGACACTACTTACATTGTATCAAAGTGTCATATCGTCAGTATTGTCCCATGAAAAGATATAATACATTATTTTCACAAATGTGTGTACTCACTTATGTGAGCTACTGTATATATGAACACAATATACACCTAAACCTTCAACTGCTTGTTCACACAAATATCTTATCAAGCAATCACATGGCAGCAACTGCAAATGCTTTTGGGTATGTAGGCATGGTCTGGATGACCTGCTGAAATTCTAAACCTGTTGAAATCATGCATCACAATGGGGAAGAATTCTGTGACTTAAGTGACTTTGAACATGGCATGGTTGTTGGTGCTAGACGGGTTGGTCTGAGTATTTCATAAACTGCTGATCTACTAGGATTAAGGAGACCGGTGCGAAAAAGAGAAAATATCAACAGAGCAGCAGTATTGATGCCAGAGGTTGGGAAAAATGCCAGACTGGTGTCTGGTCTGATGAGTCTCGATTTCTGCTGTGACATTCGAATGGTAAAGTCAGAAATTGAAAACAGCAAGAAAGCATGGATTCACCCTGGGCTATATTGGTGTGGGTGATATTTCTGTGGCACCCTACAGCCACTTAAAATCAATTGAGCATTCACAGGAAGTTCTATTGGTTCAAACAGAGAGAACGTTTTGTTGGTGGAACGTTTCATCACTCATCTAAGTGCCTTCTTCTATTAATTGAGAATTGTTTAAACAGCAAACAATTAATATAGCGTTGTTGACCATGCCCACCCTTTTATGACTACAGTGTATTATCTTCTGATAATACTAACAGCAGGATAATGCACCATATCACAAAGCTCAAACCGATTTCTTGAACATGCCAATGGAGTTCACTGTACTCGAATGGCCTCCACTGTCACCAGATCTCAAGGAAATACAGCACCTTTGGGAAGTGGTGGAACAGGAGAGTTTACTAACTGTTTGATGCCATCGTGTCCAAAATCTGTGAGGAATGTTTCCAGAACCTTGTGCAATCTACAGTATGTAAGAATGAGTTCTAAAGGCAAAAATGTGCCTAATCCAGTACAGGCAAGTTGTACCTAATAAAACGGAGGTGAAATTATATGTCTGTGTATGTATAGATCTTTCATACTAAAGAATACTTTTATCTTTAGAATTAATTCCATGATAACTTTACACGGTTTAGAAATGGAGTTATATATGAACAATCATACAAAATATAACAATGTAACTTTTATTATGCTACATGATGGTGTCTTACTTTTAATACTGAAGAACAAGCAAGTACTCTTGTACATTTACTGAATTAGAAACATGCACTGCTGCCTCTAAGCAAGAAGGTCCCGGGTTCAATCCCAGGGTGGAGTGACCTGGGTCCTTTCTGTGTGGAGTCTGCATGCCCTCCATGTGTCTGTGTGGGTTTATTCCGGGTGTGCGTGTTAACTTTATTGATTACTCTAAAAAAATGCCATTGACTTGTGTGTATATAACTAGTTCTGATATAACCTTGGGTGTAGATATAACCTTGTGTGTTTGTGTGTGTGTGTGTGTCGCTGAAACGGCAACTGATGTTGATAGCAACATTAAAGTAGCTGAACAAACAAACAATTAGAAACTTCAACAGAGGAATTCTACTTTTACTGGAGTTAAGGTAAGGGTCTTTGCAATGGTGAGTAACATACCTCTCCATCTGGGTCCAGTGTCCACAGTTCTCAATGTGGCCTCTCGTCAAATTAGGAACCTTCAAGTCAACATTTATTGCACAAAATGAGCTTATATTATAATATATTATTGTACTGTTATTATTTGATCAAGACTAAATATTTTTAAATAAAGAAGCCCAGGTGCCAAGCTTACCATCTTCTCCATGCCAGTGGTAAAACTGGGCAGAAGCACCTTGTCCTTCCCTGCGGTCACCATCAAAGCTGGCATCAAAATCTGTATGTTGGAAATGACATTTCTGAAGTGTTGTGCTGTGTATATCCAACACTGAGTAATATTTTCTAGGGTAAGGAAAGCGCATAACTGGATTCTAAGCAAGCAATTAAAATGCCCATTACAGACCCTAAATTGGTTCTGGTTCCATAAAAAAAGATATGTTTATCAGAGAGCTAGCCTGTGCAGCACTTTATCTCGGGCCTCTCAGGAGCAGATGTGGGGGGAATTTGCAGCGGACGCCATCTGTTATGGCCGACATGTGTGGTTGGACTTGACGGCATGCGAGTTTGCAAAGGAGCAGGACACTGGGGTGTGTCTGACAGGGCTCCTGGCACAGAGCTGGACAGAGATACAGAAGCTGAAGCATACTTGCCTGTCCCCTTGGCCTTGAAGACAACCACTGCCAGTTTGCCTTCATGTTCCGATAAAAATTCAGTGGCCCCCTTAAAAACAAACATTTTATCATAAATAAAAGGTTTTAGCCAAATAAAAGTGCTAACATAATCAATACATGTAATACAAGTTCATAATACTTTTATTATATAAACAAAGTCAACCTGTAAATGCAATGAATGGATAAATGTATGTAAGAATATTCAGCACAAGGGTGCCTTGATCTTTTGGTCACAGCAGATCTAAATTTAGTGTCCGGTTTGCTGAGACTGTAGCTAATCACATGAAATGCATCTTGCTCTGCCTGACACACAATCGAAACTCGTTTAAAAATTGATGTGAAGCCGTGTAAAAGTTTAATCACAGAGCTCTGACAGATCTTCAGACTAAAGAGTTTAGTTCATCTTTTAAGTAATGCTTAAAAAATTAAGTTTTGTTTTGTGTCTGAACAAATAATCTGACAGGGCTGAAATGCCACTGGTTTTCCAAACTGTCCGAGTTTCAGGATAATCAGATTGATTCCTAATACAAAAACGAAAACATCATTATGTACAAAATAGCCTTCAAGATAATGCACTTGCCACGACACCCAGGATTTCCAGATCACGACCAAATCGGTTTAGGCCTCCTTCAAAAGCAGTTCTTTATTGTTTTGTACAAATCCAACATGAAGTTTTCTGCCCACCTAGTTCACAACAATGTGTAGGTCCATGTCAAAGTGACAACAACATTAGTGCCTGGAAACTGGGTTTCCCAGCAGGGGCAATACCCAGAACATCACACTCCTTCCATGAGCTTTCTCCATTGCTCCAAAGACCAGTTCAAATGTTTGTGTGCCCACTGTACTTTTGAAGCCGGTCAGGGGATAGCAAGGTACTCCAACTCATATGAACTGTGTAATCTATTTACTCTGCATAGCTAAATAAGCTACAAGTCACCCACTCAAAAACTGATACAAATGTTTGTTAGATGATTATTATGACTGATATACTATCGGCTGCTATTTACACAGACATGTCGCTTTGTTATACTACTCCTGTATGTAAATAACAGAAATAATGCAGCTTGTGAATTGCTATTCAATTTTCAGTTTTCTGGCTAAAATGTAGAGAAATTAAGACTGAAAGGACGTGTGGAAGGTAGAGTTTCTCTAGCACCTTTTCAGTTTAAACCTTGTTGGTGCATCATACACACACACACACACACACACACACACACACACACACACACACACACACACACAAACATTCAATGGCACTTACTCTGCACTTGTTTAACTGTTTGTTAATGCAAATACCTAATCAGCCAGTCATATGGCAGCAACTTGATGCATTTAGGCAGGACGATGCGGTCAACTGGGGCATTCAGATTGGAGGGTCATAATTAGGTGTAATCAACATGAGAGCATGGATCCATCCTGCCTTGTATCAACAGTTCAAGCAGTTGGTTCAACAATTTACATGCCATAGTATTTGAGTATTGCCGACCATGTCCATCCCTTTATGGCCACAGTGAACAATCTTCTGATGGTTAATTCCAGCAAGACAACCCACCACTACACAAAGCTCAAATCACCTCAAACTGGTTTCTTGAACATGACAATAAGTTCACTGTACTCATATTGCCTCCACAGTCACTAGATCTCAATCCAGTAGAACAACTTTGGGATGTGGTGGATGAGGAAACGACATCTTGAATGTGCAGATGACAAATCGGCAGCAATTGCATAATGCCATCATCTCAGGGCGGACTAAAATCTCCATGTTTGAGTGCTGACTGTTTCCAGCACCATGATGAATCTATGACATTTGCAGCATGTATGACAGCAATTTGCAAGGCATAAGGGATCCAAACCGGTACCAGCAAGGTGTACCTAACAAGGTGGCCAGTGAGGGTATCATTATCATATAAATTCTCCTCCATAGCGGTGTTCTATTTGGATATAATGTTGTTTGAATCTGATCAGTGGGGGTCCCATGGTGTCTCTTTTCAATGGCTTAGAAAGTGACATGTAAGGAAAAATCAAATATTCATAGTGCAGAAGATTACATCACTGTGATTACATCACTGCTGTGTCTGTGTACCTGAAGCCACTCTTCTTGTATTGCTGAACATAGTACTGCAGGTCTGCCTCACTCAGAATGCTACTTCTAGGAACTTCTTCTGGCATCCCAACAAACAGACCTCCTGATAGGAAACAGTTTCGTTTATCCTTCAAATTAATCTAATGTAATATTAAATCATTATAGTAAAATCATATCATTTGATTTCAAACATACACATGCTTATTCATACCTCTTTTCATGACCCCAGCTGTATTCACCTGAGGCTGTGTAGTCTGTGATATAAAATATCAAACATTATAGGGACAGTTCTCCAAGAACGTTAATAACACACAAAATGCTATGTTACTGGCGTGCCATAGTTTTCAAACGTGTTTACATTCTTAGTTAAGCACCAACCAGTTAGCACAATTTAAAGACCACCCAATCAAATAATAATAATAATAATAATAATAATAATATAAAAGTATATCCAATGATATCAGAAAAAAAGCTTTTACCTCTGGACGTTGCAGGCATAAACAGCTGATCAAATTAAAAATGTGCATGTGCATGTGCAATATTCATGAATATTGAATTACATTTAATGCCTAACATTAAATACAACATTTTCTTTGCCATTTTTTATGCCAAGCAGAGCCTGAAAAAGTTTACATACATATACCGTGAAGTGCAAAGTCCTGGTCATTTGACCGCTATGACTTCCGACTAGTAGAGTCACACTGGTTATAGCTACATAGTGTTTAAAGGGTGATACTGCATTGCCTGTTCTGAGATTCTTCAGGTCAACTCATTTCCTTTTGTGTGGAGCCAGCGAGATATGCTTATTTTTTATTTATATTCCATCTTGAGTATTTATAACTTGATTCTGCAGTGTGTGTGACTACTAATGTGTACTGAAGAACCACAGTATTGTGTGATAAGTATAATGCATATGCATAATTTTCTTGTGAAAATACCCCGACATTGTAAATTAGGAAAGCATAAAAACACAGTATGACTATGGTATTGTCTGGTCAACATCTATTTAGATCAATGAGCCGCTTTGTAATGAGGTCATTAACCTGTATTTGCTTGTGCAACAGCGCTAACTGCTCCACCATGTGTCTATTTCCAGAGAACACTGGCCATATTGATCTAACTATTTGGCTTTACCTTTTGTTCTAATATGAATCATATAAATGTATATTAATTAAGAAATATATCACTGATCTTTCTTACGGTCTATCAGTGTTCTTGCATTGCTTGGAGAAAGGATTTCAAATAAATGAAACTACAGTGTATTGCTTCGATAATTATACTGTGGAGCTTGAGCTGTAGTACTAACGTCAGCACCCACCCTTTGTGGAGCAAATGACATTTATGGCACATTTACCCCTTGTGTGAGTGTGATTTCCTTTGTTTGACAAGTGTGGAGATAAAAGGCGGAGATCACAGCGAGGTCTGTGCCCAGAACAAACGCTGCTGTCCCACAGAGTCATTAGGATGTGCTGTGGCAGTCTTACTCTGGCTGAGTAATTGTCTGGCAGGCCAGGAGTGACTCATTAGTCCAGGAGCTTTAACTGGCCCTCATTGTGATGCCAAGTCACTCAGCCACAGTGGTACAGCCTTCTCCTTGATCTCCATCAGCGATGCTTTTCTAATGGCCGTGATAAAGCTTGTACATATGAGTAACCCACTTGTGATAAAGGCAGCACTCATAATTCCTCAGTCCACTAGTGCACAAGTGTGTTTTGGTCTTCTTCAGTTGATCAACTTCAATTGCAGCCATGAGATTACATCCTTGGCAGCACATCTATGCTTTGTTCAATTCACGAACCCGTGCGCAGACAGGAAAATCCTTTCCTCTGATTTAGCAAAATGTAATGAAGGTGTATTTCATGCATAGTCCCACTTGAACTACCGAGTTCAACTGAGTGAGCACCCTCACAAGACAAGGCTACTGAATAATGAACTGACCTTTGTGCTCCTCATTTGCTCGGTAAATTATGCTTGCTTTGTGCTAGATTCCTATAGTTGTCTGTATGAGTTCTGCTGGCTAGGAACTGATCTGGTATCAGGTTACTTGCGACCAAATGACCGAGATTAAGACCGTTCAAATCTCATGATAATGTCAAGGAAAATCATTTCTTAAATGTGCTAGTACAACAGTTGGTGATGATAAATCAGTCAATGGAACTCTGATTTAAAAACAAAAGGAAATGTAGTGTAGTGACCAGAGGGTCCAGTGTTCAAGTCCCAGGGATGCCAAGCTGTCAGTGTTGGGGGTTTAAGCAAGGCTTGGACTGCACCTTGTGATGCTGTAACAACAGTGAGTCACTTTGAATACTTGTGTGTGGCAAAAGACCTTGCTCTTACTCCTTGATGCTGGACCTTAATTGGAATACTCATCAAACTATACACAGAATCTAATCATATGAAAAGACAGTCTGTTCTTATCCAGTGCTGAGAGGATAGTACATACTAATGGCCTGTAGAAAGAACTATTGCATTGTGATGCTTTCTGGCCTGTTAAATTTAAATAAGCTTCATCCAATTTGTTTTTGTGTAATTTATTGTCGCAACAACAACAAACAGCTATTCACAACAGGAGCAAGGTTACATCGATACTAGCCAGACATGTTCCCATTGGGACAGTTTAGAGGAACTAGATAACCTAATGCATGTCTTTGGAACGTGGGAGGAAACCTGAGTACCCGGAGTGAACCCACACGTGGAGGACATGCAAACTCCACACAGGTGAAGTCTGAGGTATGGCTTGATCAAAGATCTTTAGAGCTATGAGGTAACTGCACTATTCACTTGTGCCGCTGTGCTGCCCCCACCTTGCTTCAGCTAGAAAATGGCATCTTTAAAAGGAAGTGAAAACCAGGGCTTGTTGCCTAGGTCCTGTCATTTGACTGTTTGTTCAGCACTAATTACAAAGTCCTGCTTATGTGGTTTAGATTTATTAATGATTTCAGACTGGTATATCTTCTTTAGCTATTGAAGCAGTATTGCCCACCAGAAGCACGTTGATCGTTGTATATTTTAAGGGGATATTCTAAGCCTATTATCACGACAAATATTTTTTTCTCCACAGAATGAGAGGTCCACTGCTGTCTTTATTCATTGATTCATACGTTTAGATTTACTGTTTTTACACAAGATGCGTACTCACTACATTGTTTTTTTTTGTTTCACGTTTTAACCCCATGTACCCTTTTTAAGGTCATGGGGCTCTGGCATCTATGCACAGGCTAGGCAGGGGTTGCTGTTACAGTGTCAGGGATGATCCCATGATAGGAATCCACCTGACTGATAATTTTGGTGGAATGATGCACTTTGCTCGCAATTAAGTACGATAGTTACAATGCTCAAAGACCCAGCTGTGTTAGCTTGGCAAGGGCGGGATTTGAACCCTGGACCTACTGTTTAGTCCAGTAACTTACCTGCAAAGCGACCTGGTCGGAAGGTACCAGTGAGACTATAATCTATGTCCATATTCAATCTAGGCCCAGTGGTGGGCTAATGTGTTTGACTGCTACACTACCTGCTGCATTATTGACAAATGTAAACCATTTCATTTACGAGCTGTATAGAAAACTTAATCATTCAATCATCCGAACATGCAGTACAGTAAAGCTTACCGTCTCATCACTAGCAGTGAACAGAAGCTTGAATGTCCTCTCCAGATTCTTCTCTAGCTCAGCCTCTGCCACACCCTGATAAACCATGAAAAAACATATATCTACTGATATTTACATTTTATTTCATTTCAAACCTTACTTTGTTTTTTTTTATTGGCTGTGATAAATAATATAGAAAATGAAAGAAATATATATTTTCATGTGCAAATGTATCTTTCTCAGATGTGAGCTTCAGTACGTGCTCTAGCAAAAATTAATTATTATTGGAAACGGACAGAAAAAAACTAAAGCTAAGTGGCAACAATATGTCAGAAGTACAGTTCAGTTTACTTCATCAAGACAGGATCTCTGGATTGTACAAGAGTATTCAGCTCAACGTGTTCGACCAGCCACAGTACCTTTACCTTTACTGGGAGTGTGGGCAATGAAGACAAACAAAAACAAAAGCAGGTCCAAGTGTAAATTGTAAATCAGTCTGGTTAAGCATAAGCCAACCAGTTTCTCCTATTTGAAATGGAGTTGCTATTGTGTCAGCACTCAAGTGGATCCAGTGATACAGTTACGCACAATATCTGTTGTTGCATATGTAATTATGCACCCAATTTTGGTATGCATTACAAGTCTCCATCAAGGACTGTCTGGAAAATTCTGAAAACATACAGTACTGTGCAGCAATATTAGGCACCCAGGTTCTTTTAAAAAATCTGTTTTACATAGAACACAGGCATTTATTTGATTCTAGTACAAAACCTACTGCTAATTGTCTTCTACCACTACATGACAGTTCACCTGTAGGACTGCAGTTAAAGGGAGATCAAGACAAGTATTTATTTAATTTAAATTGTATTGATAAATTGTAATGCACCCTGTATTACAGCCACTTATCAATATCATGGGGGAGGGTCTGCAGCCTAGCTGGAAATTCACCGGGAGCCGGCAGAGGTACACCATGGACAGTAAGCCAGTACATTGCACTATTTAATAAACTGACCTTTAAACCCAGGTACCCAGGTACAGCCATTTCATCCAATGAGCCACTAGAGCTGCTTGCTGTTTATCATGTTCTTTATTTTATATTCTTGTTCTGCAGATTTCTTACATGCATAAAACTTTGCACAGTACCTCATGTTGCTATGATGCATTATTAGAACTCACAGGATCCTAAAAACGGAGACCAGAGAATCATTTCTGATCCCAAACTGCCCAAACTGCCCAAAGTAATTTACTTTACAGAGCAATTCAAGTAAAAGCTTCTCTTTAGAAATTTTAATATGTAAAGATAATACTATATTTAAAGATAATATTACTAAGATTCCAAATGATAATGTTAGCTTTATCTTTAGTGTGTCAGAATTTAATATAGTTTTACACCTTAAATCCTATCCTATCATTAATAAATAATTATTTATCCAGTGTGTGCAGATCTAACCATCCTTTACCCTCTAGGACCTTCAAGCGTATTGAACTGTAAATGAACACGTCAAATGTTTAGAAGCCATAATAACTAATAGCATTGTTGCGTTCTGCAAGGCAGGTGTTGAGAACAAAATATTTCTTATTTGCAATCTTGATTTTAAAATGTAATCAGAGACGTAAATGGTTGCACTTATTTCTGTTAGAAATATTACATTTAAGTTGTATCTTTGTTACGTAGTTTTAGCGTAATTCCTTGTGTTCTTGAGATCATGGGATATTTGTCTCTATTTCATTTATTAATTTGTTAAGCAAAGTAAGTTATCTCATTCTCAGCGGATTCACATCGATCAGGACACAATGATTTCATTATGAATTCAAGATCTCTCTCACACAACAAAACCCAAAACAAATCTAATTAACATGGTGATCGTGGGAAAAAGGATTTCTGTACCAAACAAACAGGGCGGTTAAATAAGGAAAAGGTAATACTTACAGGTTCCTGGAAATAGATTTGATACTCAAAGATTGGTATAGCCTTTACTCTCTCCACTGGATCCTTATCTGGATCCACAAGTGAAAGCGGGGTGTTGAGAGAAGCCACGGCCCTGAAGTGAATAAAAAAACTCCATTAAAAAAAACACGCAAGTCCCGATAAAAACACATTTGAACTGGTGTGTCAAAGACAGGTTTCATTCAAAGCTCTTCTAAACAAGCATGTTAAAATTGTGTAGTTTATGCTACTGGACATTCTACCTCAGTCGCTCTGGGTAACACAGTGCCATGTTCCAAGCAACTGCACCACCCCAGTCATGACCCAGCAGTGTAACCTGGGCAAGACCCTGTATTTGAGAAAAAAAAAAAACATGAACGGGTGGCTTTAGAAAATTGGCAAACATTATAAATCAAAACAATATATAGTACAATATATGCTCACTACATAGACAAGTCCTTGGGTGCCCAGAACTCACATTCAAAAACATGGCTATTCATGTTGAGTTTTTCTGCCTTCTCTACTACAACAGCCTTCATTTTTCCAGAAGGCTTTCCACTAAATGATGTGTTGCTGATGTCAGGCTCTCTGTTAGTATTTCTTTTCATCTCAAATATGTCTGCTATTGATAATGTCAGGGCTTTGTGCAAGCCAGCCATGTTATCCACTAGTAGTGGCAAACCATTTCTTTGTGGAATTTGTAAGGGAGAAAGCTAATTAACTGACTTGCTGGGGGGAGAAAACCTATGACAGCATTTTCTTGAGGGTCGGTGAGGTGTTCAGTACTGCCACTGTTTGTCTATGTAGATTTCATACCTGTATACTGTATGACTAATTTGAGGGACTGTCTACACAATTAAAATGTAGTTCTGTTTAAAAAAAAAAAACAAATTAAAAAAATACAATCATTTCAACCAGTAGCTTAATTCACTTTACTTGGGCCAATATTGCCTTGATTAGACTGGCAACTGCAGTGCATAATTAAAGGATAATGAGCAACCTCAACTAGTGTGATAATCCTGCACCTCCACCCTAGTCCTCTTATTGCCAGAGAAAAAATATCACATTTAGCAGTCACTCTTAATAAAAGCAACTTACAACTGATACAACTGATAGATTTCTTTAGGTATTGTCCTTGCTTCAAACCTCTGGTCAGTGCACTATTAGTCGAACTATCCTGTTTTACATTCAGATTGAACATTCCAGGAATTCATGTCACACAAACCAGAATAAATAGCATTATTAAATTGTGGGCTCCTTACATTGGGTGCTGCATGTTAAATAGCATAAGATGCTCTGGTTTTAGCAACACTTCTGTTTCTAGGATTTACTGTTGCAATACTGATGAACTCATATTGAGGATCTGATACTGATGATCGTGTGGAAAGCAAAATCCCAGCAGTGATCAGTCAGTCTTTTGACACAGACAGTTTGAGGAGGAGAGGTGTGAGAAAAATGTGAAATATTGTGAAAGGCAACAGACTGATGAAAAGGCAAATGACATTAAAATTCAACCATGATGCTCAGAATGTCATTTCATACTTATCAAGTGCTTTTGTATCATGTAAGCTTAGACCAAACAACCAACGCTTAGACAAAACAAAAATTGGGTGCAGATGTTACAAATTAGGAGATCTAAAATGTTGCCCATGTTGCATCGTATCATTTATCATGCTAAATGGGGGCTCAGAAGCAAGAAACCCATGAAGCCATCCTACTGGAGAATCCTGGTTGACATTAATGCCCTTCCTAGCACCAGGTAGGACCTGGAGGTTCTGTTCGGTATTAACAGGATCATCATGCAGATGCTCTAGATTAGTTGGATGCGCAGCCATGATGTGAATCTCCCACACCACCACATCCCAAAGCTGCTACTCTACTAGACTGAGATCCGGCGACTGTGATTTGAGCTTTGTGATATGGTGTGATACTCCTGGAGGTAGTCATCAGAAGAGGTGTCATTATGTCACAGAACACTGTGGTCATAAAGGGATGGACATGGTCACCAATGCAATTCAGGTAGGCTGTGGCATTTAAATGATCCTCAATTGCTATTAAGGGGCACAAAGGATACCAAACACATGATAAAATCACGGTGTTCATGACAATTTATGGCCCTTAAGTCGAAAGTCACAGCAAATATCAGCTTTTTCCAACCTTTGTTTTTCCAATCTTCTATTGCCTGTTTTGGTGATCCTACGCAAATTTTAGCCTCAGATGTCTGTTCTTAGCTCTAAAACGTGTACCCGGTGTAGTCTTCTGCTGCTGTAACTCGCCCGCTTCTAGAACTGAGGTGTTTCATTCAGAGATGCTCTTCTGCATACCTCAGATTTGACAAGTGGTTATTTGAGCTACTGCTGCTTTCTACCATCTTAAACTAGATTAAAAAACAGTCTGTACAATATCAATCTGTATAGTGGAATTAACTGAGTTGAAATATCTAGTGCGTCCTATATTTAAATGCTAAGTAATGCTGAAATGCATTTCATTTAACCAAAACAATATAACAGGCTAGTGATACTCTAAGCATACACTTGCATGTACTTAACTGAAACAGCTGCAGCTGAATTTGACAGTTCAGATTAGCATTTTCTTTTCTGTACTACGAGTGCTTGTTCTGACCCTTTTCTTTCCCACATTCCACAAAATCAAGTCTAATAAATGTTTTTTATATGTCCTAGGGTGTCCAGTCACTCTAGTTCCCGTCATTAGGGAGATATGTAATGGTATGTAAAGGGAAAAAACAAAACCATACCAGCTTATCCAGAAACAACAGCAGATCCTATAGAGATAAACATTTTTGAAAGTCAGCAATAGTACTTTAGCATAAATAAAAGGTCTCTGTGTCTAAATGTATCTGTGTGTTTTATTACCTGTAAAATCTTTTCTTGGGAGTATTCTTCAATTTCTGCAAATAGATATGGGAATGTGATCAGGTCTATGTGGTTTAGAAATTCAAACAGCAATCATACAAAAACAACCAGAAGTAGAATTAGTAATATAGGGTTTTAAGAATTTTCATTTTTATATATACCAAAAAATGTCAAGCAGATCGCACTTAACGGAATGGGAAACTGTCATTTTATGTATATATATATATATATATATATATATATATATATGAACGAAATTTATGGGTTAAATCTCTGATCATTTAAATCTTTTGCAACTTTTTAACCTTAAAAACAAACAAAACAAATGCAACTTATTATTTATTTAAGATTCATCCATTCCAAGCAAGTGGACATGCACTTACCAGCTGGAGCAGAGGAGTCACCAAAACCTTTAAAGTCGATCGCAATAGCTCTGAATCCTGCACTAGCCAGAGCAGGAATCTGAGAAAAAAAATGAAAGAGGTCATGACATGTATTTTATTTCAACCTCACATGGTACATCAGTAACAGACTTCAGCTTCTTTCAGCAAATCTTTCAGAATCTAGCCTAGACTGTATATGGCTTTAGGACATATTGCACTGAAACCTTACCTGGTATCTCCATGAAAACCAGCTTTCTGGAAATCCATGGCAGAGCAGGACAGGTGGCCCTTCCCCCATCTCCACAAAATGGATCTTCACCCCAGGCTAAGGAAACAGGCAAACTGTGACTCAGCTGCTAGGCAACAGTACCACCTCTGAACCCCCGAACCTTCATATCCATCCAGTGTACTACATTTACCGTATGTGCGACTGCACATTCATCAGCTCATAACCAATCGCCATTGTGAAGCTGTGATATATAAATCCATTCAATGAGTCTACTGGTACAGTATATACTGATACTGTGTGTATTTACCTTGACTGTAACATATCCATGACTGACTTCTTCTGGATTACAAGAAAAAGGATTTTGCTCTTCAGCAACCTGCCAAAATCCGGGATAGAAACATTGATAGACATTTTTACAATATATAGGTACTGACAGC
>JAUZST010009860.1:0-12738 GCA_034779995.1 Parotocinclus haroldoi | reverse complement strand
AACACAACTTTTCAGATTTCCTGACCTTTGATAAAAGCATAAATTCTCCCGGAGATCCCAAAAATCCTCCCATATCTCACTGGCCCGCTTTGCATCCATGCAAAAGTGGCAACTTTTGGCTTCTTTTTCTTTTTCGCTCTCAGGTTCTTTGGTCCGAGTAAACGGAATTTTGGTCCTAATAAGTGAATAACATTAGACATATATAATAGGATTTGTTTCGGTATTTTAGGATTTACTATAATAAGCGGCTGGTCCCATTAACCGGATTTGACTGTATTGAAAAGTCTGCAAAGTCACACAGTTGTCAAAGGCATTTACTTGTAACCTCTGCTTGCTAAACGAAATTATGACAACACCACATGTACTTCATTTTATAAGTTCAGAACATTAAAGTGTTATTATTTTTGCACACAACTGCCTACTTGCTAATTATTTTTTATTAACCATTATGTAAAAAGAAAACACAGTATTTGTACTGAGAACAATTTCAGTTTAACATTTACTAGCATTTTACAGTGTTTCCATGCAAAACATAATTCAAGACTGAGATGTAAATGTCTTGTCCATGGTTTTGTGATTGCCCACATGGGTTAATCACTCAAGCAGGGTCTTCTAGGCCTTGGCTGTTGAGAGGACAAGCGAATGATGGCAACACGATTCCTGCAGCCAGTTCCTCCTGTTGGCATTCAGTCTTAAGGTCAACAAGGCCCTAAACAGAAGCAACAAGTTACCCAAATGGTTTTCAAAGTGACAGTTTTACCACAGCAGTCAGACACCAACTCAAAATATTAAACCATAATAATTATACTGAGGATATCTAAGACAAATCTGGTGAGTGAATGGGATTTTGAATGCAGCTTATGTCCCACGGGGGGTTAAGTTTTGCTCGTTATGAAGAGGATGGTTGTCCCATGCTGCAGAAAAACTTTCTATGTATGCTTAGAGCCGGACAGGAAGACATACTGTGCAGCAAACAGGTGCTCCACACTGTGGAGCACATTGTAGTAGGTGCTGGTTTCTCCACAGGCCCTCAATTCTGTTCAACACACACATATAGCAAGATGTTATTCCCAGTGAGGTACGGTTGAAATTGGTTTTGAGCTTAAATTCTGATGATTCCATGCGAATGCAAATAATCTAACTATTATTATCCTTTTGTGCGGCTGATTCGTTCTTTATAACAGCAATACAATTGGTAGAAACAATTGTGTATATATAAATTTGCTTGATATACTACAGTTTATACTTGGGTGCCATGTGGAATTTTATGTATAAGGTAGCGATACTTTTGATTATGAACACCACTGAGTTTCATGAAGCTGCCTGTCCCACAGCCATGGGGCATAATTATCCACTTAGCTAGCTTTATCTAGGTTCTTACAAACTTGGTCTGTCAGATGATGTAGTATAGATTCCACATGTTAAAATCGACATTGGTTTTATGCTGAGAGCTAAGTTTGAATGTGCTACGTTAGGACATTGTTAAAACTGGATCTTGAAAGATCTTGAGAGTATTTCACAAAGCGATAAAGCTAAGTAAAGCTAACTAAACTGAGCTTATGTGGTAAGTTAACACACTACCTAGTTTAACCAGTTAGTAGTCTGACTCTAAGCCTCTATGACGAACTGTGCATTGCTAAAAGACATAATAGTTAAAACTAGCTGATATGAGAAATCAAACACACAGCTTACCTGTGTTTGCCTGTCGCACATTTGCTGGCGTAGCGGGGTGTGTAGATTGAGCTCGGTGGGGAGGGCTTAATTCCAGCAGCCAACGGACTCTACATCCCACCCCATGCGTAAAATCGGGGTCACAAGTCAAAAGCAATGAACTTTTTGAGACGAAAGCGAGATGGAAAGAAGCACAACTGAAATAAGCGAAAATGGATTCTTCAATAACATCAAACACAGTGGATGATTCTGTTTACAAACCTGCTTTTCTAACTCTCATATATAACTTTCTCAATTACAAAATGTCCTTTACGATTTATAAATTCTGTTTGTTTTTTTTGGTTCTCAGAAATTGACGGCATAAATTACAATTAAACACCAAGACACAAAAGGAGGCGGTGTGTGCTTGTAACAGAGGAAAACATTAGATAACTGAAATGACATTACATAGTGCTGCTTTATACACTCCATACTCAGGCACTCCCGCAGAAAATCAGGTAGTCAAGGCTGTGCCTTTGTTGACTGAGGGGTGGGGGGTGTGCATGTTCTTTTTATAGATAAACAAGTAAAGTGCAATAACAAAGTAGAGTAGTCTGCATTTACAGTTTATTTGGCCTGTAAAGTATTATCAGTTTTTTGGTATTTCCATGAATCTGACCATGTTTTGTTAAAAAAAACATCTACGTAGCACCTGCAAATATTTTTTTTTTGTAAAAGCGTAAGAAAACTGTTGGGTTTACAAGCTGGGGGATATTTAAATATTTTAAAATCAGATGATATAGTGAATTATCATGTGATGTGTGTTGTGTTTGTACTCTGAGGAACTGGAGTAGGTAGGGTTGAGTGAAGATTTCTTGTACTACATTTGTGAAGAGAAGATTGTGTTGTTTGTTTATGAAACCTTGTAATTAGTGGTAGCCACCGATCATTGCCGCCCAATTTCTGTAACAAAGCATGTGATCGACGTACACCTTTAATTGCCGATCACAAAACCCATTACCTGCACTTAAAAGCCTGCAGAGGCCCTTTGTGCAGTGTTGTGTCCCTGACCCCCTTTTCTTTACGCTGCGCAGACGTGGCGCAGCACATCATAAACAAACGTGTGGAACTTTTACACAGTCCGTGAGAGTAATGCAACAAAAAAATACCTCGCGGGGGCACACATTAAAATGCTTCAACAGCACTAATTTAATACGTCATTTAAAAAAAACAAACTCTTGGCGGAGTATGGTGAGCTTTCGAGGCTCACTGCAGAGAATAATAGGGCACCCGGTATGTGATTCGTATCGGTGATCGGCAGTGAAGGGCACTCATGGGTACTCATGGGTGAATGGTATCGGAATCAGCATAAAACATGACCGCAGCGTTTCTACTTGGATAGCATAGGAGTCCTGTCCAGGGTGTTGTTTTACCTGCAACCGATGTATCCCAAGTTTGTACCTGGCCCTGGCTCTAGCCCTGAGTTTTTTTTATATTACACTTTCACCAGGTAGTTCAATGCATTTTTGGGTCTACATATACTGCAGACATATTTGGGTGAGTTTCAACATGTGTAGTATGCATAGTATGCAATGTCAAACACTAGCCCAAGACACATACCCGACAGTCCCAGGAAAGGTTTCTGTGTGTCTCCACCTCTCCTTTCCTCCAGTAGACTTCCTACGTCCCCTGGGTTCGCAATCACTGTGGCAGTTGATGGAGGCCTTTAATGGCAAAAGATACCATGTTAGCAATCTACACATCCCTTACACTTATGTACTCACTAACAATGTGTGTAAATATATCAACAATGTCCCCTTTGTAATAACAGTACATTACTATAATTTATTTTTAATCAATTTGCAGAAATGTAATAAATTTAGATTTATATATAATTTATAGTATAATTTATAGTATTAATCATAGAGATTAATTAGAGATTATTTGTGTTGATTCTAGTGTACCACTTACGTTTACAATGTTATTTCTGACTCATTTACGTATCATTGCTTATATTTACATTACAGTAAATAAAGACTAAAACGACGATGTGACTATGATAGTCAACGTCAATTTCATTCAACATCCTGTCTCACAGAGCATAATGCAGTCATTAAGCAGTTAACACCCCTCACTATAGGCGGGGCACATCTACCTACTGTGCCTTGTACAAACACACTTGTGCATGGAGACACACATACATGCGAGCAATACACCACACACCATAAAATCCTCTGCTTAAAGATCAGACTGAACCGGAACTAAAAATAACAGACATGATAAAGCTTAGTCATAAAATGAAAGAGCAATGCCTTTGACCAGAACATTTAGTATTCACCTTCTGTTTTAACCCATGCATGCACTGCAGGATATAGACTATGTGGGTCTGTGTATGCATATGGTGGAGGAGTTCAGACTTTTCTGAGTGCAAATTCTCAGCTCTCATTTCATCTAATTTGGTAAAGCTAGATTATTACACCACTTAAAAATACAGACCTGTTGAACAGCTCATTACAAAGGTGTTAACATGACACTGGTACCCTTGAAAGTACAATATACAGATCAGTTCTAAGTTTTAAACGACATGCCTAACAATGCGTAAATCCCTAGTGTGTCACCAAGGCTTTAGTCCATCAAAGCGCTTTCTTTATGAGAGCACTGAAGGTGTCCTTTCATATCTAGCACCAAGATGTTGGCAGCAAGTTTATTAACTCCTGTAAAGTTGCAAAATGGGGAGGTCAGTGGCTTGAACTTTTTACGTTCCTTAAATCGTTCCTGACCAATTTTATCCATTGTGGCAGCGGCCAACGTCACTATTGAATTATGTTGCCATGAAGGGGTGTACATAGTCTGCAACAATGTTTAAGTACTGTAGGTAGAGCCAGATTGATACACTGCCCATAAGCCATGGGACAGGCAGCAGCACTTGGCTTTAACAGGCGGTAGCTGGCTGATGCTGGTATATGTCATATGTCAGTTATGGTATCGTTATAAAACAAAATCAAAAAGATTAATCCAGACACAAAAGTCTGATTGATACAAAACTCAGCATGCAGTTATGTTTCAGGCATATATGTAACCGATATGTAAACGATGACAGACTTTGAGTGGGCATGCATCGTTGGACTGAGAGAAGTAGGATATGGGAGCCATCTAGGCTGTTCTGAACTAGCTGTTAGGTGTTAGAAGCAGGGATTCTGCGAGGACAAGTACACATGGGAAACAGGCCCGGACAGACGACCAATAGAGATTATTGTTTGATCTGCCGACAAGCAAGAGCTTCTCCAACAATTTCACAACATTGCTTTATCCATTTCCAGATGATTAGCAGAAGGAAATTTGTTGTCACAATGCTCATTATGTGTCCTGCCGTTGAAAGCCATGTTGTGAACAAGAAACCTGGATTGCTATGTACTGTGACTGTATCATCTTTAGCTATGCATCTTCTGTTTGGGATCAACAATTAGGTTTGAGTATGGTGGCTTTGTGGTAAGAGCCTCAGTCATGCTGATCTAGTGAGCCAACACATACAACAGATGGTCACCCCTAGAACTGATGCAAGGTCATCCTAATGAACGGAATGACAACATCCTGCAGCCTCTTGTTGCATCTTCCAACTGGTACTTTTCAGTAGGATAATGCTTGACCATAGACAGAAAGGGTTTTCTAGGAATGTCATCACCAGACTGTAACCCTTCCTTAGCCCAGTCACCAGATATTTAGGGTTTCCAGAGTAGAAGTAAAAATGGCTTAATTAGAGCTGAAGTGAACAAGTTCCTCAATTAAACATATTCGGAGGCAAAGGCATATAGCATAAGTTAAGTAAAAGAGAACACTTGGGAGACTAGGATATATTTCTGAGTTTCACTAAAATTTCCTCTAGTTGCCTACAACTACCCTTTTGTTTTGAGTTGTTATGCCACTGTGTTCTGGGTGCCATTTTGGGTTTAGTCATGGCATTTTGTATTGGTGGGTACTGCATTATTATGCTCATTCAGCCTGCTGGTCAGCCTGTAATCACATTAGCAGTGCTCATGCTTGTTGCACATAAAAGTTTCGGAAAAAGTTCCCGTCCTGGCTCATCATCCATACACAGGCAGTCGCACACATGCCTGTCTCCCATGCATATACATTATAAAGATTATGACAAAAACTAACTCATTTATATAGCGCCATTCATAAACTCACAGTGCTTATTAACAAACTAATCAGAAAACAGATATGAAAACAGAAAGAGCGAATAGAACGAGGTAGAGAATTTAAGAGGGAAGAAGCCGCAATGGAAAATGCCCTACGACCCATGGAAGAATAAGAGTCACATTACAGGCGTGAAAGTAGGCAAGTGAGGCAGGGGTCAAAAATAAAAAGAGTCAGTGGGTTTAAAGTGAAGGTACAACTGAGTGTCATCGGCATAACAATGGAATTTTTTATATTGTGTCTTCGAAGTATGTCGCCAAACAGTATTACGTAAGTAGTGAAAAGCAAAGATCCAAGATCGGATCCCTGAGGAATTCTGAGGGACTCAGACTGGTGCATGCCAATAGTAACAAACTGACAAATAGTAACAAACTGGTCAGAGAGGTATGATTTAAACCATTCCAGGGCAGTATTAGAAAGACCAATACAGGCCAGACGGTGTATCAAGACATCGTGGTCATTTCGGTACCATGTTTGGAATGAAAACCAGGTTAAAATGGTTCAAAAAGGCTGTGTGTTTGCAAATAGTCTATTGTAGATTGATTTTGGTCCACTCTTCCATACAGATCTTCACCAGACCTTTTAGGTTTCGGGGCTGTCGCTGGGCAACATTAAGTTTCAGCTCCCTCCAAAGAATTTCCATAGGGTTCAGGTTTGGAGACTGGCTAAGCCACTTCAGCACATTAAAAAGCTTCTTACGGGGAAAACTCCTGGTTGTGTGGTTGGGGGACTGTCATGCAAAAGGCCCCAGCCAGAATTGTGGTTGGTAGGTGATCAAATTCTTATTTCATGCAATAAAATGCAAATCAATTATTAAAAAAAAAAAAAAAAAAAACAGTTCAGGCATGCACTGATTCATAATTACATTATAGCCTGTGAAACAACAAAATGGACATTTACCATAAAAAATAAATAAATAAAATAAAAAAATAAAAACAGTCACTGTCGTTTTATCCTAATAAGATCTAAATATAAATGATATTTTCACAAGAAAACTGTATGCAAATGACATGTAAATTTGCCAGAGATACGACTAAAAACACGAGTGGAAGCCCAAACTGTTTGCTAGGGCTTTTTTATTTACGGAAATTCACAGTAATGTAGTTATGAAGAACAACGTTGTGTGACGGACTTCATACTTTTGTTTGATTAAAGCCAAAAATGCACTGATTACATTATTATGTAATTAGATTAAACCAATGTGTAAAGAAGCTTATATACAGCACTGTGCAAAGTCTTAGGCAGTCTATATTTTACTGTTTATATTCTATCTTTTCTTTATTTAAGCTTAGTGATCACTGCACTTCATAGATTTTTTCTACAATTACAGACAATAGTCCATATGTTCTCTACATACTTTGTTAGTTGCGTATGCATTTATGCCATTTATCTATTTTTGATGTTATGATTTGTGTAGCTGCCAAGTGAGCATGTGTATGCAAACAACAATTTGAATACTTCTCAATTCTCCTCATCCCCTAGTTCTTCATTTTGTTCTTTGGAAAAACCCCTCACACATAGCTAATGGAAACAAACAAAAGAGAAACACTCACGTTTTGAAACAGGGGTCTCCAGACATAAGATGTGTACTTATGACCACCTGCATAAAAAGACAAAACAGTGCATATGCCATTTTAACAAAAGAAAGTTTTAATGGGCTTTCAAACACTCATTTAACACAATCTAAACGAATCTGCATCAATTCAGTCGATTACGAAAATACAGAAATTTGCATAATGTCTGTCAACACATCAAAGATGGCCAAGCCCACTGAAAACATGGATGGAGAAATCTGGAACTGAAAAGTTGCACGTGAGCATCTAAAATGTGGTAATGTTTTTGACAGAGACTCAGCAAAGTAACGCTTTGTAAGTTTAGCAAAGTGGAGATTATCACAGCAGGACGTCACAGCACAGTAAGTCCTGTTCACTACCCCTCAACCATCCTAGCATAATATATACAGTTGCAAAAGTATGTGAACCCTTTGGGGTTACTTGGATTTCTGCATAAATTGGTCATTAAATGTGTTCTGATCTTCATCAGTCACAACAATAGACAAACTTATAAATAAATAAACAAACTTATACCACACAACAAATTTATTAAATATTATATTATTAAATATGTTTGCATGGTTTTATTGAACACAGCACGTAAACATACACAATGTCAACCTTTGGATTTAATAACAGGTTGACCCTCCTTTGGCAGTAATAACCTCAACCAAACGTTTCCTGGAGTTGCAGATCAGACCTGCACAACGGTCAGGAGAAATTTTGGATCATTCCTCTTTACAAAACTGCTTCGGTTCAGCAATATTCTTGGTATATCTGGTGTGAATCGCTCTCTTGAGTTTAGCCACAGCATCTCAATTGGGTTGAGGTCAGGACTCTGACTCGGCCACTCCAGAAGACTTGGGAATTCATTTTTCTTTCTTCATTTCATTGATTAATTATATTAGCAGTAACATGGCTCCTGCTGCGCTTGTTCCCTGTGTTGATTGTGACATGTTTAGCTATTCTTCTGGCATTAGACATTTTTTTTAAAATGTGTGATAGGCATAGATTGTAGCTCGTCTGTTGGAGAGCAGTGCCCTTGCAACAGGGAGGGTGATGGTTCGGCCACATAGTTTTAAAACTAGCCCACCAGAGTGCTATTCTTTACCTCTTACCCTCCTCAGTGAAACATCCAATTAGCAGCCTGTTAAAAGAGCGCCGACTATTTTGTGACATGTGAAATTAGCTACCCCTTTAGGGACACCAGTAGCTAGGGTACATGTATCGTAGGTGCCAGGGTTTCAGACACAATATCGCCTAAGTGAACGCCATCGTCGTAGATTTTCTAGAATAGTTGTTCTCGTAAGGGCCAACAATATAAACATTGACCAGTCAGAGATTAATAAGACTAATTTTGTAGAGGTGATTAGAGTTGCGAGGACAATGTGCTATGCTGTAGTGTGCTCTGGCCTCATCCCAATGCAGCAAAGTGACCAAGTCTACAGCGGGTCATGGTCGCTAACCTGAAACAACATGTACTAAGAAAACAATATGGGCTTTATAGACAATTGAACAAATTTTGTGGATAAGCCTGTGCTTTTAGGATGGGACGAGGTCTATCCCACTCTTTAAACTGCTGCTCTCATGTGATAGGGGTGTACGTCCTTCTGTTTTTGTGTGCCTGCGGTGCATGTGTGTGCGTGCGTTTTCTTGTTTGGTGGCAGATCCGAGTTTTAATTTTACTACAAGCTACATTATGGTAAATTTTTGAGTCTTCGTTTTCCCACGGTTTCTTTCTTACAATGTTTAGGGAGTTTTTTCCTTTCCGCTGTCATCCTAGGCTTATTCAATTTGAAATTAGCCTTTAATATAATATTGTAGCTGTATAAGCTGTTTTGAGACAATACACCATTTTAAAAAGCGCTATATAAATAGATACATTAATAAATAAATAAATTCGACTTTGACAACACAGCCATTAAATTGAGACTAATTTAAAAAAAACCCCACTAACGTTGTTATTGTAATGTGATCTGGTCTCTTTTTATGACCAGGCAATAGAGGACACTTTACAGTCCAGGGATACTCCATGTGGCTGCTGAGCTTTCTGACAGCATCCTACAGATAACACGGATATGAGATCCATTTCTATTGTGGCTTTCGTGAAATGCCATATGCTTTTTGCCTTTTGTGTCTGTACTTTTGAGTATAACTCTTTTGGTCGTCCCCCACTACCTCAACATTATCACTAACCGATAACTATATAAACTGGTTCATATTCACTCGTTGAGTTTCTGTTTCGGCTTACTCATCTTCCGTGTTCCGGTGGACGTACAAATGCTTTGTAGTTGCCACACTGTATTCAGGTATCACTTATACAACCCCAATTTCAATGAAGTTGGGACATTTCGTAAAACATAAACAAAAACAAAAAAAGCCCCAACTTTTTTGGAATGTGTTATAGGCATGAAGTTTATAATGAGTGAATGTTTGCAAAAAACAAAAGTGTATCCGTTTGAACATTAAATATCTTGTCTTTGTAGTGTATTCAATTGAATATTGGTTAAGAAGGATTTGCAAATCATCGTATTCTGTTATTTATGTTTTACACAATGTACCAACTTCATTGGAATTTCGGTTGTACAAAGTTCCTTGTGAAAATTAATAAAATATTATCTGACTATGGTACTGTCTGATAACCATTTTGGCGAAAGACAGATGGGAATGTTGAATGTTGCATATTTGTATATCTGCTTAACCAGTAGGTCACAAAATTATAATGGCAAAGCAACTCAGTTATTTGAAATGTACGAAACTGTACAATGGTTTTATACCACTACAATTTTAAAACATGTATTTTGGCATAAACACATATACTACAACTGCCATACTATGATCTGCAGGATTTGCAAAAAGGTGCTAAAGATGGAAGCAGAATGGACTGCACGGTCTGATACATAATCTAGTCTCCTAAGAAACAAGCCTATAATGCTAACAGGAATATATTTGCTAAAAGGAATAATTTTGGCCTTCCAAAATTTCCCCACATATTGCATTTAGTTGTCTTTCAATGTTGAACCAAATTGGAAACGCATCCACTACTGTTCTAGTGGGGTGTAGGCGTGATTAAACGATACACCGATCCTGGCAAACAAGTCCCTGCTTACTGACATAACTGTGGGCATGTATATGAAACATAAAATGCAGTAATAGGAACCAATTAGTAAGAATCAGAATTCTTTTTTGGAACCAGTTTTCAATACTCAGAGCTAGTTCACGTGAAGATATCGTCATTCATGATGGCCACTATGTTGGTGATATGGCTTAACAGGTTTCCCCCTTTCCCCATAGCTTGTCTAAAAACATTTTATCACAGTCTGCTAAGCTATTTTCCTTTTATATAGGTGTTTCCTTACTTTTGAGACATTATTTACATCTAATATTAATTTGAAACAAATGACAAAGTTAAAAAAAAAAAATTATACATCCTAATGATCAACTAAATACCAGCAGTAGTACAAAGATGTTAAAAGACACGTCACTACAGTTGGAAATATGAATTAAATAAGATGCTTTTGTGTCCTGTACCTTGAGAATAGAGTTGTCCTGCCTGGTGTTCTTGGTATCATAGCCCTCCAGTAAACACCGGCGTGTGGTGCTCCCTGACCCTGCAAACTCCGCCAGGTTCAGGTCAGCAAAGCCTAGCTGTGCACAAAAAAAACATTATGAATTTGTAATTAGTTTATTAAAGATGGACTCTTCGAGAAGCTGCCTCCCTGCATCACAATGTTTTTTTCACAGCAATCATTTTATCTGTCATATTCATATTAATGTTTAAAATCATGCAGATAGTTTTGAAATTAGATGCTCAGCGAGCATATATTGATATATGGATTATATGTATTTGAGACTAAAGTCTCACATAAAAAAACTACATAAAGACGTCCTGGACCAATAGGGATAGCCATACTTCTAGGTCTTTAGGTGCCTAGGTAGGCAATATTTTTTTTTATATAGAGGTTAAGTACACCAAGATTTGACAGTGATAGATAACAGAATATCCTAACGCAGCAACTAAAAGGGAATGACAGAATAATGATTAAATGCTGTAAAGTTTAACTATCAATTAATATCAATTTCTGGGATGGTTATGATGGAAATCTTTAACAGAGAGATTCCTGGTCTGAGGTGGTGCCCTGGCTAGTGTTGTTGCCTCTTAGCCAGAGACCAGAGAGACCAGAGTTCAAGTCCTGACCTAGTGGCTACCTGTTTGCCGTTTGCATGTTCTCGTCAGGTCTACATGGGTTTTCTCTGAGTATTGCTTTCCTTCCACATTACAAATACACATTAGGTCAATTGCTGCCTCTAAACTGTCCCAGTGTGAGTAAGCGCGCGTGTGTGACTGTGATAGACTGCTACCCTGTCTAGGGTTGGATCCTGCCTTGTTGTCGACCAGGTACCAGCCAAGCAAACCTCAAGTCGATTAAGTAGTTAAGTGAGAGGTACCCTGGACTAATTTTTGATTCCGGAAAAGCAAACATTCCCCTGAGATAAATGCCTTAGTGCAAAACAAAATAATTTACCTTTGCATATGTCTTTCCACCTTTCAATTCCTGAATGGGAAACAAGTCAATCACAACATTACCAGCACTGTAACATGAACCACGCTCTTGTAATAAATTCATTATGTATTCTTTTTTTTTAAGGGTCCTATTTTACCTTTCTTACTGAAACACGACAAATGCAAGGATCAAGAACTCCTGTTCCAGCACTGGCACTCATTTTACATGGGAATGAGAACCTCTTTCTCCAGTGCACACAGTTAGCCTGGACTGTTTCTCTGTTGAACAGAAATCTACTGTCAGCCTGTGAGTTTCATTTCTACACACACACACACGCGCACGCACGCACGCACACACGCACGCACACACGCACGCACGCACGCAATCTCGTGTGCATATGGTACACCATTTATTAGCCTGTATTTTTCACTTGGACCCTGAGGGGGAGATATCTGATACCAATATATCTAATATTTTGTTGTTCTTTAAGCACTTTAGACTGTCCCGGCTTACTTGCACTAGGAAACCGCAGTCAGTCAAACGTGGTACAATATTGAAGCATTCCAAATTTTCACACATACTGCATTTAGCATTTCCTCTGAAAGTGTATCTGAATTTGTGAGTGCTTTAAAGCTATGATTTATAGCAGAGTGTACCAAAACAAAACCACATCATGACGTGCGCGATTACATTACACACTGGTCCTAGCAGATGCTTCTACCGATACTGATATAGGATTGGATCATATACAAACCAGATTCCAAAAAAGTTGGGACACTAAACAAATTGTGAATAAAAACTGAATACAATGATGTGGAGGTGCCAACATCTAA
>JAUZST010009859.1:0-12738 GCA_034779995.1 Parotocinclus haroldoi | reverse complement strand
AGTTATATATATTCAGCCGACTGTAATATATATATATATATATATATATATATATATATATATATATATATATAAAATCAAGAGCAAAAAAACATGACTAAAACAGAAAAATAGAAAAAATATCATAATAGGATAAAAATATTCTAGCGCTATTTAGTCCAGCTGCAAGCCACTGTAGGTTTGGGGTTTCAGTTGAGCACTTCCTTTTGCAATTTATATCAGAAGGAAAAAAGGAAGTAAAAGAGGACATTACCTTTGTCAAGAAACCTGTGGTGCTGACACTTATCAAGCTTATCAGCTGGATCATGGTTGGTTTTGTTGGTTATGTTAAAGAAACGAAAGTTGTCCAGCATAATACACCTTTTATATGTGTACAATTTTTATAATCGGTATTAACTAAAGTTTGATCAATTTCCCAATAATGCAAAAAAAAAAAAAACGAATTTAGGATATAAATAAATATATTCAAACATGTTAGTACTCTCTATAATCTATAAGATATGCAATAATGAAATGGGGGTGTGACCCCTGTGCTAACAGCCCAACATGCTGGTGATATTTATATATATTACAATATAACCACAGTAACCAAAACTCCACCTACCCCACCACCTGCTGGTTAAGCCTAATTTTTGGATATGTGTGTCTGTAGGATGGGGGTGGGGGGGGGGGGGGTAATAGTTTTTTGCCCGGTACTGTATAAGTGATATGGAAACATGTTTTCATGCAAGACAGGCAAGCCGGCGGTCAAAACAATGCTTTAATCATGACCAGTATACATGATCATAGTATCAACACTTAAGAAAAAACATTCTTTTGCCTCTGATGGGCACATAGTTTGCTATTGAACAGTGTTCTTAAACCACCCAATAAATCCTATTAAAATAAATCTTATTATGGGCAGGAGGGAGAGTTTTCTTTAAAAACAACTGTCAAATTCCATGTCCATGAGCAAGCGAAACGCCCTGGAACCATCGTGGTCATTCTAGCCATGTTCCCCAAATACTGACACTGTTACACTTATAAAATAGGGACTTGCTTATCCCAAATGTTCTTCAGCCGACTGTAAAATTAAATAGCATCTATAAAAATCCACGACATAACAAATTAACGGTTCTCTTTAGACATTCACTTCTGAATGTAACTGTTACATGGCTGCACAGAAACAAGCAGCAATTGGACATGCAAAAACCGTCCATTATTTTCTGCTTAATCCACACGGGGTCACAGGCCAGCCGGTGCCCAACCGGCAACTCTGGGTGCAAGGGCTGTCGTCTATAGGGCGACAATCCATTGTAGGGCACACACACACATTTATGCAAACAGTCACACATTAAGGGCCACTGGAGTACCCGGAGTAAACCCACACAGACACGGGGAGGACATACAGACTCCACACCGAAAGGACCCAGGCCGCTCCTCCCTGGGATTGAACCTGGGACCTTCTTGCTGTGAGGCAGCGGTGCCGCCCCATCGAGCCACCGTGCTGCCCAATACAACAACCATGCTAACCAAAAAAGTTGGGACAGTATGTAAAATGTTTTTCTTACATGAACTTTGACTTTTATTTAATGGAGACAGTAAAATGTTTCATTTCTTGTTTGGTCAACTTTAGTTCCTTTGATAATAAGCATCCATTCCTGCATTCCAGGCCTGTAACACATTCCCAAAAACGTTCAAATGTAAAGCATTTACAATTTGTAATGGCAATTTTACCGTTCCTTCTCAAAGCACACTTCCAAACGTTTTTACGATTCCTAAGGTGTGTAACAGCATGAAATTTTTTTTTAATTCTCCAAAAAAATCTCCACACAGCACTGCAATCAGGTCAATCCAGTACCCGTACCCCCTTCTTCAGCATCCAGGCTTTTTTGTCCACAATAAAGTTTTAAGTGGCATTTGTGAAAGTAACACCGTATTGTAGTGCTTGCCAAAAGTTTGCCGGAATGTATGTATGATGTATATTCAAAAAAGTATTATAATTTTGGATCATATTAGCAAATGAAATTATGTTGTTCAGACTCAATATGAAATATTTTGGGTTCATACTTTCTGCGATAAAGTAAGAGTGGTCAATCATACTGCATGTTTTTAACCTGTGCATTTTCCATTCCGTTCCAATCCCAATTTTAGGGTTACAGTACAATCCCAGTGGCCCTACATATACTGTTTGGAGCCGTATGCAATCCGATGTGTCTATGTGTCTCTGGTTAAAATGGATCCCTTGTTAATCAAAGCTTTGATCAAAGTTCCCATGAATTTGGGTTGTCATAGTGACATAGTAAAAAAAAAACAGTCTGGCTTATAGAAGTGTTCTTCATCGAGTTTCAAGTAAGACGAGGAGTAACCTGTAAAAATGATGGTAAACGTTTGGCACACAGCACTTACTCTGAACTAGATTTGACCTCAGAGTCAGGGGCCAGCATTCAGAGGAAGGAGGACCATAGGTTAAGTGTACTCTTAAACCCATTGGTGCCGAAGTAATGACAAACATGGTAATGCCGCTGACACGAGCATCCTGCTCCTTCCTCGTGCAGTTCAAGTTTGTTGGTCTCTTGCAACAGCTCTGGAATATTCATCACAATGATAAAAGGCTAAACCATAAATCAAGTCTTATTTCATGGTGCCTTTGGTGTTTTATTTTGTCTTGAAATTGTATTATTCTGTCAGTGATTTTTGTTTCCAGCACACATCTTAGCACTTGTTTTCTTACAGGAATCATAAAATCCCCACTGCCCGTAAAAGAAATTTTATTTAACGGAAATTGACCAGCTCTGCTCATCGCACAGGGTATTACCATAGATCTACTGAGAATGTTGCCAAAGCTCTGCAAGACATTAATACGGCGAGCGAATTAACGGCAAATCTGTAAATATATTGGGAGCTGTTATTGGATTTACGGCACAGACAACATGCGGTACTATAACTATGATAAACTCTGATCTGTGCAAAAGCAAAGCCCTCTGATCCAAATGACTTTCTTTAATTCAGTATTGCTTACGCAAGCTTGACTGAGACAAATAGGAAGTAGAGCATCAGAAAGTGCTGAGTATTGCCCCCTCTATTTTGGAGCGTGTCCGTTTCCTGGTACTCACTCAAGGCCTTCTTTCCACTGTAGTCATCATCACACCACCTGCCGAGCAACACGGGCTGGAGTTCAGAGAGCAAAAGCTGTTTTCTCTGATGTTAGGCAGAACGATTGAACACAATCTGACCCAGTGCCGTGTGATCTTTAATCCTAACATAAACGAATCTAATCCTTCTCGTAGACGTCTCGGTTTCTACAGAGCTAATCACAATAATGTCTGTCACTGTTTATTCGGATTAGATGAGCATACCGGAATGAGCACTTATGTGACAGAACGTTTCATGCTTACATAAGGCTGGAAATGACGCCATAATTGCAGGTCAGTGTAATGCTGTGTATGTTGGCCCAGTAATCAAGACTGCAATTAGTCAAATCGGCCCTTGTTATTATAGCGGCGAGAAAATAAAAGTACCAGTACATTCGTGAAAATGAAACAACAGACGCAGAGTTTCAGAGTTTCACGCAAAGGATAAGGCACAATGTTTTGGCAGTCTAAATGAAAATATAGGAACAGGAACAACCCCAGATGGGACGCCAATCCATCGAAGGGCACACAGTCTTGCCCACAGTCACACACTAATTGCCACTTTAGAGACACCAATTAACCTAACACACATGACTTTGGACTGTGGGAGGAAACCGGAGTACCCCGAGTAAACCCACGCAGAAACGCAGAGGACATGCAGACTCCACAAAGAAAGGACCCAGGCCACGCCACCCTGATTGAACCCGGGACCTTCTTGCAGTGAGGCAGCGGTGCTACCCCACCGAGCCCCCGTGCTGCCATCGCAAAAACCAGTTTACAAAAATAGAAAAAGAATATCAAAGGTGAAATAGAAATGCTTAAGTTAAGCAAGAAATCTGCCAGTGAGGTACCAATATTTCTTAGTGCCATTTCTTAAAATAAGCAATAAAAGCAGTTTCAATACTAATTCTTAAAGCAAGTGCGCTTAATTTAAGCTCAAAATACTTAAAATAAGGTAGTATTTCAAGGTGAGGATCTTCAGGAGGCATCTTGAGGAGAATCTTCTATAAAAAAATTTTTTTAATAAGCTAAAGTGCTTTAATTAATATTTTTTTATATTTTTTGTTTTAATTGTATAAGAAAAATATCTTATCAGAGGAAAAAATGCCCCCAAGAACCTACAGTGACTGTGTTTTACTGGACTAAATGATGCCTGATTTCTCTTTTTTAGTTTATTCAGTACTTTATTGATATATACTGTTGTGTCATATGCTATAGCTTTATATATTTATTTATTCTACTCTTCATAATATTGTATTGTGTTCAGTTGATTATACTTGCAAAATAAAACATGTTCATTGACTGGAAGCTGAATGAGACGAAAAGCAACTCGTTCTTCCCTGTTAGCCAATGCGCAGATTTGATTTAATTATGCAGAGAAAGACTAATTTATTCTGTTTGACTGGATTATTGATATTTAAGAATGATAGAAGTTCAGTTTAGAATGAACATGTCCTAAGACAGACTTATTTCACTTGATTGGTCTCGACACCAATTGCTCAAGTTACCCACAATAACCCAAGACCAAGTCCAAGGGAGGTTCAGACAGAGACGAGACAGAGACGAGACATAGATTGTTTGTTTTTGGTATTGAGAGTTAGAGTGAATTTGAGGCATACAATATTTCTATTATTATCTTGGATCCAAACTAAACATTTGTGCCTAAAATGTATTTAGGCCTTAAACCACAGCAATGTATTTATAAAAAAAATCACCACAGCTGTACAACAATACAACGTATTTCATATAGCATCTCAGTAACAGTGTGTGCTCGGGAGGTGCACAGGCAATTCATCAGCTCACCACTGGCTTAAGATTAGCCGTCCATGAGGGAGGGGAGATGGCTCAGGGTTATTAGGGAAAAATAGACGGCTCAGTCCCGACAACGGACTGGCATCCTATCTATGGCACCTAAACAATCACCACGCGCAACACCACCACAACCCTGACCAGGGAAATGAGGTTAGAAGGAGGAGCTTAAAATATGGAACTAAATAACAGAGTGTGTTTCTCAAAACGCATCCTGTACAGATAATGCTATATAATACCACGCTACTATGAATACTATGTAAATACACCAACCACATTATTGCCTGAGCATTTATTTGAATATTTATTTCAGGACGCAGCCTGTGTCTCTTTAGCTCATTGGTGTCTCAGAGATTGCAGTCTATCGTTCTCGTGAGCATATCCATGAAAGGAACCAGCAGATGTCAACTATGTTCTGGATAAATAACCCATGTTTTGTTTTCAAAAATCAGGCATGACGGATCACTGGCTGAACCATAAATGGATCAGAACTCCCGAGGAAAACAAAGCTGTAGAGTTACAGTTATTTCACATGCAGTTGCACAGTTGGGCTTTAGAGCTGACGTGAGTAATGTTGTGTTTGTGTTGCCTGAACTACGCCACAGATATACTCAGCACATGCAGCACTCCATCAGTGTTACGGCAAAACAATCAGACACAAAAGAGTTTCCTATTTTGCTTGAGCTTAAGACATTCCGTAAGTCCTTGAGTACAGGCAGGATGGGTGACAAGGCAAATGAACGCTGTTAATACTCAATTCACGTCACTTGTAATAATTTTACGGTAAATTTCCCTGTTTTGTTTTTTTTTGCTCACTCATACATTTTGGTATTTCTATTAATTACAATGTTTAAAATACATTTTTGTGTCTCAGGTTGGAGGAGCTTTGACATATTTTTACCTAAAAAATGGGGGCCCTGCAGAAAAATGTATGAGGACCACTGGATTAGGCGAACACGTATCAGCATCCTGCTAGAAGATCATGCCCTGCAGCAGGTTGCTTTGAGAGGAACTGGACACTGCAGGCTTGGGTGCTGACCTTAAGCTGACCTTGTGTTTTTAACACAAGCATTCCAGACACTCTTTGAAACTAACTTGAAGCAACACAGGACGAACTTTAAGATAGCAGACTATCCTCATGAGAGTATTTGTTTTATATGGGCAGGGGTGTGTAACTGGTTTAAGAGTTTGGGGTCATGAGTTCTTTCTGTTGTTATACTGCTTAAGCTCTGTACCACACACGATTTGCACTTCTGGTGTTTATATGACGTACAAACACTGTTTTTACTGTATTTACCCTTCATCTTGTTGAACATTTAACAAGGTTAACAAGGCTAAACTGCTAGGTCAGTTGTTCAGTGGCAGAACAGGACTTGTGGAACGCTTTATAATTCAGCATATATTTCAAAGTAACACGGTTCATTTGTGGTCTTGACATAGCGGGTGATAAAATTGGGTGGCTTTAGAGTGAAAAATGACTCAGATCTCTTGATGAGGACGAACGAATTCGATACAAATCGATACATATAGTTTCTTTTCCTTTCACTGATATCTACCAGATGTCCAGCTCAAATGAATGACAAGGGTGTGGGTAATATTTGTGTGTTTTTATTTATGTAATAGAAAGTATGTGTTTTAGGTAAGCAAATCTTTTGAAGATTAAACAGAACTCTAGATTAGATTAAAATAACACCATATATTCAACATCACAACATACAATGCAAAGGAACTGATTCAATCAAGGACGAACACTGACAAGAGCTTCACGTGAACCTAAGGATAGGGAGTTTAAAGGATGCTCCATGCATCACAGTGTCTCATTTACCATCGTTTCTCATTACATGTACAGCATTTAGCAGATGCCCTTATCCAGTGTGACTAACAACTGATATTGCCCTATAAGATACAGTATATCCAAGTAAATGAGGGTTATACTGCAATACCATTATTATTATCATTAATACCACTACTAATTTACGATAAAATATCATATTTAGCATGCCCAAATCAAATAAATAAGCTCGCTGGACGAAAAATTGCTGAAACCTGATTGATAGAACGTAATACCTCCCTAAGCAGAATTAACAGCTCAATTTGGCATGGCAATTTTATAATCGCTCACATCTAAGCTGAAACCACATTGATCTGAGCAGATAACATGCTTCCCGTTTGCTTTAGCAGCAACAGTAAAAGTGAGAAAAGGCCTCTTCGTGCCACTCTGCTCCGTATGTTCATGGTATGCAGTTTCATGCAGAGTGTTCTTCATAAATTGATTCTGAAGGACCAGCATTGACTTCTAGAAGCAAGTCTTGCCAACACCAATGTAATTTTTTATTCACAAGCCATAAAAAAACACTAGCGCTCCATGGGTTTCTTCTTTTGTCTACAGTTTTGATAAGAATTTCCTATAGACGGGTATTTTGGCACTGATGCTAGATGCATATGACCATACGCTTCAATATACCTGCAAATTCAACTCCTTTTGTTGTTTGTACTATGCTTTGTGACCCATTATTCACACATCTAATGGGACATTCTGTACTGTACCACCTCTTCACAATCTATAAATCCCACCACACACCCCGCACAAATTTATTTATCCTTATACAATGCCATATGCAGGACCCCGAAGTTTTTGTCCAGGTAGCTTACATATTCAGTGTAGCCCCGTACCCTTAGGTTTTATCAAAATATAGTTAAAGTAAGGGCAAAGCAGACTTTATATTACCAGCATTTTGTACACAGGGTCAGGAAATTAATGCTATGGTTTATGCTTAATTGCTGAAAACTAAACAAATGAAGACTTAATATGCAGGTAAGACTTCTCAGTTGTTGCACTGTCACACTGAAGTGTAGCTGCATTTTTTAAACGTCACTTATTTTCATAAATAATGATTTACTTTAACCACATGCATAAGTAGGAGCTATGTTATGGTATTTGCTCTGATTAAAGGTTTAAAGTGTTTAAAAGGCAAAAGCTGCTAAGTGTTGCCTAATAATGACCAAACTAATTGACATTTAAGGCATTTAGCAGACGCCCTTATCCAGAGCAACTCAACTCATGCAGTCTTATGATTCAAGCAATTGTGGGTTAAGGGCCTTGCTTAAGGACCCAACTGGCAGCTTGGTGGAGGTGGGATTTGAACAATGGACCATCAGGTCCAGAGTCTAGTACCTTAACCGCTAGGCTACCACAGTCCTCTAATTGTACTGTAGCATGTCTACAAGTACACTTATATTCAAATAGGCATACGTGTTACTAACCCTTATTATGGATCCATATGTAGGTAATCGTACAGAATTTAAAAAATTGATCATGTGAAGGAAACTACCAGTTGAACACAATATAATACTGAATGGTAAACAACATATTTTTTTTCTCCAATATGCCTATATAAGCTACTCTGGTTCAATGATTCCAAATATATTAATGAGGATTTTAAATGGATACCCTAGAAGGATGTAGCTGCTTATTCAGCTACTATTCACTTCAGCATCCCCAGTCTGATCCTGACCTCACACAGTCCACAAACATGCATTAGGTTAATTGATCACGCTGAATTGGCCCGATCTAAGTTTATGCATGTATGACTAGTTTGACAGTAACCTTGTGTAACCTTGTGTCTGTCATAAAATAGCCACTCATTCTAAAAGCAACGACAAATAAACCAAATAAAGGAGGAAACAAACACACTGCTTATCTGTGGTCATTTCCTCCTGGTCCTTTCAGGTAAAAAACGGTTCAAAGTTCAAACTCTTAATCTTTCAGTTTCACACACAATAAGCTTGTTACTAAATCAGCAACCCTAAATGAAATACAAAGTGGTATTCAAGTGGAATTCAATCTAAAATGTTGCGGATTGAACGACCGAGCCCACACACCCTCAGCATTAAGAGATAAAAGGCTGGCACAAGGGCCCTATTGAGGTCTCTCACTACATTTGCCTCTCTCTGATCCACTGGTCCTGTTTGGTATTCACAGCAGCACTTAATCCACCTCAGAAAGTCCAAAGATCTTGCTTAGGATAGAGAAACTAAAGTCTTTTTTGTGTAGTGCTTTTCAGCTACACAATCAGTTAAAGCATTCAAGTGGTTGATGGATGGGAGGCAGATGTGACTACATTTGAGATGTATGACAGCGGCAGAAGCATAATAAAGAAAACATAAAGAGGCTTTCAGCTTTTGTTCTGGGGAGATAAGAATCACTAAACGTGCCAGTTACAGGTAAGTCATTACCGTAAACCGCAAAACTGCTGTTTCTGCCATACAAACATTTCGAAACAGTCAAGCCAAACAAAGGCTTATCTAAAAAGAAATCTTAGCAAGTCCGTGTTGTAAAACCTAATCACGATGCTGGGTTTAATCAGCTATAGACCTTATGTTAAAAGAATATGCTTAGTGTACGCATCGTCTCAGTCATTTAGACACAATTAACTGAACAGAGAAAAAATACCAGAAATTGTTTACTAGTGAAAGTCTAATGGTCATTTATGACGTCTGCCAATAACAGGTTTTACAATGAGACGGCTATGAGATTATGTCTTTCCAAAAGCTGTTTTTGTGTAGTTTTATTCAACTTTTGATCACTGGAGCCATGCAGTAAAAACTAATTCTGGTTACACATTCTCCCGTGCGGTCCAAATTTATTGAATTTATTTCTGAACAAAACATTCAGAGCTTTATTTATAGAAACAATTGCCTGAGCAAATAAAAATGTCCAACTTCTTTCACACAACAACATTCATTAATTGCCCAAGCAACTTAACAGCAACAGCGCAAGCCCAAATGCACATAAACTATACTGCTCCCAAAACTGGAGGATACTTCAAAATGAATTCTCTCCACTTTTTTGCAAGCAGTTTACATGAAATAGAAATGCGTTTGTTCAAAATGCTTGGGTTTTCTGTAATGATAATACAACCACTATGGACAATAGCAGATTGGAACAAGGCAGCATGGTGTAAGTTACACTGAAAGGATAATTATAAAATATTCAGAGAAGTGTCACTTTCTGTCGCCCACCCATGTTTAAACAGAAACACGCGTCTACATAACAACTTTAATGTCACAGCAGGAGTTCCCACCAAAACATAGCACCCAGTGATGTGAGAAAATGACTACTGACAACATTCACATTAGGACACACACTTAACCAGAGAAAAACTTACTATACACAACCTGACATGCATGGCATACATCAGACATACATCTCAACTCTACCTGTATTTTATGGGTCAGGTGGTGTGTAGCCAGAGAGAGAGAGAAAACACTCCAGCAAATTTATCTGTCACTGCTCACAGCACAGCCATTTAAGTAACAATCCAAATGGAGCATGAGTAGTCACAACCGAGACAGGAGACAGAAACAGCGAGACGGTGGAAAAGACAAAGAGAGAGAGAGGGAGAGAGAGAGAGAGAGAGAGAGAGAGAGCTCTCCATCTGCTGCCTCCTCAAGTAAATCAGCACAGGGCCATAGGGCAACCGAGAGCAACTAAACACAGAGCAAACTGAAGTGAAGGAGGTGGAGAGATGAGAATAGGGGAGGAGATAAGAGGAGGGCATGAAAGAAGCACATATCAGAGGAAAGACAGTTCAGTTTGAGTGTACCCTAAAACTTAAGACCTATTTTAAGACCTATAAGCAGCTTGGTACATATATGCAATAACAGTAGTTTAGCTTTATATTTAATCCTAGCATATGGTGGACCTTCTTTGAACAAACAATACACTAAAGCATTATGAAGCATTATGACCGCTCCCAGACTGAATATATTATAATGTATACTATTAATGTAATTCAAGGTATAACGTTGTTCTTTTTTACAGCTGCATGTATCGTGACACGTTTGACAGTCAATAAGCAGTTGGTTTTTGTAGTCGATGTTTTGAATGTGGTAGAACTGGACAGGTGAGGTGAGGAGAGACAATGTTTGAGGGTGCTGGGTACCCAAGGCTCATGCAGGTCACTGGAATGCATCACACATCACACCTACTTAAGTAGAGGACAGAGTGGGCAGAGGGTTACTGCCTCACAGCAAGAAGGTCCCGGGTTCAATCTCTCAATCCCGGGGTGGAGCAGCCTGGGTCCTTTCTGTGTGGAGTCTGCATGTGTCTGCGTGGGTTTACTCCCACAGTCCAAAGTCATGCGTGTTGGGTTAATTAGTGTCTCTAAAGTTAGCCCTTAGTGTGTGACTGTGTTTGTGTCACCGTCTAGGGTTGATGCTGCCCTTACGCCCAGAGTTGCCGGGTGGGCACTGGCTGGCCCCTGACCCCGCGCGGATTAAGCAGAAGATGATGGATGAATAAAGTTGTAAAGTCTCCTTGAGCGCATTGTACAAAGTGCTATAGAAATAAATGGAACTTGTGTATTTCCATTTTCATTTCCATTTCCAGCATTTAACAGACACTCTTATCCAGAGCGACTTACAATTAATACAGTTTTACAATCCAAGCAATTGTGGGTTAAGGGTCTTGCTCAAGGACCCAACTGTGGCAGCTTGGCAGAGGTGGGATTTGAACCCTGGACCTCCTGGTCCCTCCTTAACCGCTAGGCTACCACAGTCCCCACAGACTTGTTGTGAACCAGAAGGCCGTAACATTTTGTTTTGCCTCTGTGTTTAAATATGATAGTATGTTACTCAATTTAAGCTTATTTAAAATCTTGGGTAAATTCATTACGTGATTTGTTCATTTAAATGAAATTACTCTCGTTTGTGGGCAGTCTGGGTGAATCTCCTCTGTCGGGAGTAGCTAAGGGTTGTAGAAAAAGTTACTAGATTTGCTGCAACTAAATGTAGCAACAACATCTATATGTTGTCAGCACTTTATAATAGAAGAAACGAAGTATATAAATGTTCTTTTGGAGATTGGGGGCCCAGATCCCTCAAGACTACATCTTGATGGTGGTATAGCTACTAACCCAAAATGAGTTTTTGCAGGTTGGCATGTCTTAACCAGTGAAACAAGACAAGGGATGCTAACATGGCCAAGGAACTAACAGAACTAATTAGGCTAACGATGCTAAGGAGGCTAATAAAGCACTCGACAAGTAGGGCCAATGCGTGACAGAGTAACTTTTTCACAATGAGACACTGTCACAGATGTTAATGTACTTATAATGAACATATTCCAGGAAACAATAGGATAACTACAAAAAAAACAACTGTAAACAAAATGGGACAAAGGAAGTCAGAAAAGGGCTTTTGAGAAGGACAAGGGTCAAAAGAGGAACGAGACAGACATACAGGAGTGACATTGTGCATTAGAAATAATGTGTGAATGTAAATTAAATTGATTATTTACTAACCACTGGACATTTGACTTGCTATGGTTTATTCAACCTTCAAATGCTGTATTTGGCTTTGCAAATTTAAATGTGCAAATAATAACGGTACACGCTGCAAACTTGAAAAAGTTTGAGTTACTATTAATGGAGTACATAAATATAAAACTACTGTTTCATCACTATCATTATCTAACAGCTCATATTGGAGCTCGGACAGAAACGGAACCATAGTGAGTCAGGAACAATTGTTGCTAGAAAATTTCCGGTGCAGGCTTCCTGTAGATATATGGATGGAAGTACACTGTCAAAGCACACACAAACACAAACACACACACATACACCAAACCAAAGCAACCCAAAGCAAACTTTGAAAAGTAACCAAGGACAATGAATACTACATCCTTCACATTACCTCAGTTCCATTGTGTTTTAATAACAATGCAGGCACAGAATCCCTGTGTGTGCGTGTGTGTGTGTGTGTGTGTGTGTGTGTGTGTGTGTGTGTGTGTGTGTGTGTGTGTGTGTGTGTGTGT
>JAUZST010009858.1:0-12738 GCA_034779995.1 Parotocinclus haroldoi | reverse complement strand
TGCCACGAACCCCAAAGCAAGAAAAATTGTTGTATTTCCTATATATATATATATATATATATATATTTTTTTTTTTTTTTATTTATAATGGATGTGAGTTCAGAAATGCCCTCAGTCTCTATGCCTCTAGTCCCAGAGATAAGACGCGAAAGTGCGTTTGCTCAGTGGCTATAAAGTTTCACTACAAATTTCTTTTGTCTTTATGTTTAACTTATTTCATATATATTAATTGATATCATTTTGATTACATTCCTTTTGCTTTATTCATTCTTTTAATCAATAATTACATATTAATATAATGTAGGTGTAAAACCAACCAAACCATGCATTACTGCTGTACTATTATTCTGTATACTGCTGTGCTTATGTTTTATTGCATTACTGATGTCCATTAATTGTACACACAGCTGGAAACAAAAAATCCTTTTGAATTGTTAGGTTGCAGTAACATGTTCCAGGTTAAGATTTTTTGTCTTTACGTTGAGAATCCGATAATACACATTCAGTAGAAACTGAATACTGAATGAAATGTATTCCTGGGCAGACAATGTGTTATTTTTCTGCACTGTTCCGTGCTAAATAAGGAAATCAGGATTGCGTGAGTAGGGAGGTGACGTGGTAGGAATGCTAAGTAGGACAAAATTGTGGTCGTGACAAAAAACATTATTTTTGCTTTTTGTTTTCAGCACTTTATTAAATAAATTATGTGAGATATTTGGTATTTTGGTTAGAAAATAAGCTGTGATCATGATTTTGCCCAACTATAGTTTAATATCAGGCTTTTAAGCATAATTGGCTACTACAGTCGGTGTTGAAATGTATCCCATCGTACAACTGAAAACACCTGTTCCAGATACTAGCGTTGTAAACATATGCCGATTTTAAATTGCAAAAAATGGATAGCCTACAAACATGTCGGGGAAAAAACCCAGACATATAAGTGCTACATTAGCTGTAGTTAAAGATCAATTATTTAAAAAAACCTGTTAGCTGAGTATAAATCTTAATTGTATGACAAGATTTATCAAATAAACTACTGCTCATCTGCCTGTGCTTTATGGTATGTTTAAAGTAGGAAGTTCTACCAGTGACCCACGTTTATATTCAGTTTATTTCACATCACTAGGTGGGTATCTTATGATATGAGGACACTTCAGGAAGAAAAATGTTATTCTTTTGAATCCATACCTAGACTCAACATATAGCTTATGTACTGTAATACAGGGTGAGCCAAGTCACAGGACACCTTATTATTTCAGAAGCAAAATCGGAATACTTCAGCAAATAATGGTTGAGGGGGCCTATCTTTTATGCTATGTCTGGAACATGGCCACCATCTTGGGTAAAGGGCAGATTTACCAATGGGAAAGTGGTCATGTATGAACAAAGAAGACCAGAACTCGATTGCTGCTTCGATCTGATTTGCAATATCTCAGTACTTTTAGAGTAGTGAATGGGCAGGTTGAGGGTGTAAGGTTAAATAAGGAAAACCAGTTGTTAGAAAACCAGTATTAACAACCAGCTGTCTACCCGCAAGTTATTCTTTCACCTAATAAGTTTGTTAAATTGTGTCTTTCATGATTATGTCTTTGAATTGTTTATCATCATACATGTGCAATTCTCTTTTTCTGTTGTATCATATTTTTAATCAAGAAATCTTCGTGTCCCAAATATCACATATAGGAGCTGTCCTGTACAAACCCTTTATAACCTTTAACTATTTATGTGCCTATCTAAGACCGTTTTAGAATTCTCTCTTAATACCATGCTCCTGCCATGATGTTAAAAAGTACCAAACTAAAATCTGTATGTCCTTTTGCTTTTTTGCAGGCCAGAATGAAATCGATGCAGCACATGCAGATCAGGCCACTAAACAGAATCGTATAGCGCAAATCGAGTTAAAGTATCAAGAATGTGCACAGGTAAACACTCGACAATTAGATGCTTTGACTGAACAACGTGCATTCTGTGGCCATTGAAAACAATTAAGTTTGTATGTTGTATGTTGTATGTTGTGTGTGTGTGTGTGTGTGCTCCTCTGTGCATGCACATGTAGAAGCGTGTGCAGCTCCTACAGGAGGCAGTGTGTAATCTGGAGCAGTGCCAAACTCTGCTCATTCATCATATTAAATCTTGGCGCTGGGAGCAGCTTCGTTCAACCATCGGTCGGGTTTTCGATGACAATCTCCTCCCTCTGCAGACGAGGTGAGAATACCTGCTTTTCCAAATCCAGTTTCATTTTCACATGGTTCTTCTCTTCCCTGCACATGCATGTGTACAAATGGAAAAAGTAGTTTGGTAGTAGATTCTAGTCAAGTCAGATTTATTTAGAAAGCGCTTTTTTACAGTGGAGCATTGTCTCTCAAAGCAGCTTTACTTCTATGCTCAATCCCAAACCGAGCAAACCTAGGGCAACTAGAAGGAAAGATCCATCTATTATCTTTAGCTTAATCCACATGGGGTCACGGGCCAGTCGGTGCCCATCCGGCAACTCTGGGTACAGGTTGCCTCCATCATAGGGCACACACACACACTGTCACACACTAAGGACCACTTTAGAGACACCACTTAACCGAACGCGCATGTCTATGGACAGTGTGAAAATGACTAAAAAGTGTACTTTAATAATATGTAATATTTTTTTATTTAGACCACTCCTAACCACAACAGCTGATAATAATCATGAAAATAATAATCATCTAATAGCGTTTTGGTGCATTTTAGGCTATATTTTGTAGGAGACACTGATCAGCCTTTAAAACCACTTGGCACTTGACCCAGAGACTTGACCCTCTTACCCTTAAGGCAAGGATGGCACAAGACTTCTGAAAGTGTCCTGTGGTGTCTGACAACGATAGCAGCGAATCCTTTAATCCCTGAGAGTTGGGACCTCCATGGACAGTGTAAATTATAATTCTTATTAATTGGATCGATATGTGGGACAAATGGACGCCATGACAGCTGTTTGTCATGTTCCTGAACTTGACAGAATGAGTTTTGCAGTGTCACAGAGTGCATTATATTGCTGATCGAGGAGACTGCCATTGGAAATACCTTTACCATGAAGGGATGTGCTTGGTCTGTAGTAGTGTTTAGATGGGAGTAAATCTAATTAACGTCCACATAAATACTCGGACCCATGGTTTCGAAGTAAACATTACCCAGAGTAAGCCACTGTCAGTGTTATTCCCTTCACCTGTCATTGGATTTAAGCACACGACTGGTTGTGTATTAAAGGGTAACATTGTTTTATTTTTAAAATGTCACGTTGTTACTGTGAGATATCTTGCTCTGTCATGTTGATGCATAAAAGGTACACAAAACTGTCATGTTATCCGTCATGTTGATGCACAAAACTCCTGCAGCTGTTGTTCAGAGAATTTAGTTGTGGATCTGTGGATGCTTTTAGTTTTGTGGTATTTGTTATCAGTGTCCTCTTAAAGTTCAAATTTCTCAGTGGTTAGAGCTGACGATTTGTAGATGATAGTATAGCATTTTGTGTGCCTTCATAAAATCTTCAATGTCTGCATTTAAATCCGGCCAACAATGTGTCAGAAGAAAGCCCGTTGTGTGACTGACAAAACGTGTCAGCTGGTTAGTGACTTTTATATGGTAAGTGGATCTGAAAAAATGGACCACTAGTAGAGAAATAATGAGGTGTACCTAATATAGTGGTCAGTGAGTGTGTAGGATTAACCACAGTCCTTAGTGAAGGGGTCATCTCAAAAACAGCACTGTAGGACAAACATCTGTGTAGGTTCATTGCATTTTTTTTTTGCCTTTTTTTCGAGGTAAGTACAGTTACATCTCATCTTAAATTTGTGTTTTATTACTATTCCATTTAGGTAGTTAAACAATAAATAAATAAATAATAAAGATATAAACTGAAATGGGGAGATGCCCTGGTCGTGTGATTTGACCAATGTGTGGCCCTCACCCTGAGCACCTTTACTATGTAAATTCTTAATGTGGCTCATCCTCTAATCATTCATCTCCTTATTTCTGTGCAGGTGTGAGCAGCTGCTGGGTGTGAATGGGAATTTAAGACAGGAGTTGATGTTGGTGAAGCGTGACCATGGACAAGCCCAACAGTTCATCCAAATGGAAGAGAGCTTGAAATCCCTTTTACAGACTCTCATCAAGAGGTATAGCCACACCTGCTTCCCTTTTACTCATAAACCCATTGAACCCAAACACTGCGTTGTTCCAACCTGATTATGCAGGTACAAATTCAGGCTCATCCGAGCCAGTAGGGGGCAACCAGAATGCTAAAGATCTGGTAGAATAAGGGGGAAGTTTAAATGGACACAGGCGCGACACTAATTAAAGTCCAGGCTTGTGGAAAAAGATGGGTAATGGTGTGCCTCAGGGCGCTGCTTTACTATAGTGGTTTTTATTTGAGCTTTGCATGGAACACAACTTGGAGATCAAATTATGTAACTGCTCTGATGAACGGACTGGTTTCATTAGTACAGAGTTTGGATTATTGGCATGATATCACATGTATTTATATAGCGCTTTTTATAATGGTGCATTGTCTCAAAGCAGCTTTACAATAGTACAGTCGATTCTGGATAATGGGAGCACATCGGGACGCGATCGTTTTTGTCCTAATAACAGGCTGGTCTGATTTAAACGAACATACCCTATGTTACAAGACGGGACGTGCTGTAATTTATGTAACAAATTAAATGTTTATTAAAACTTTATTGTACGATGTACACGTATAGCAAACGTACAAACAAGAACTACTGTGGCTTACGAACTTTGTTCATTGAAAAATAAAAACAATTTCGTACTAAATTCCAGTCAACGTTTGAAGAACTTAACGGACTGCACTTGAACAAAATCAAGAAAGTGGTGGGCGTGGTCACCTCCGCTGGTTTTGCTCTTGTCTTTTCGGATTTCCTGACCTTTCATAAAAGCATAAATTCTCCCGGGCATCCCAAAAATCCTCCCATATCTCGCTGACCTACTTTGCATCTGCTAGGTGGCGATTTGTCTGTTATTTTTCTTATTCGCGCTCAAGTTCTTTGGTCCGAATGTTTGGTCCAAATAACCAAATAACATTACACATAAATATTAAAATTTGTTTTGGTATATTAGGATTTGGTCCGAATAAGCGACTGGTCCCATTAACCGATGGTCCAATTAACCGGATTTGACTGTATATTATTATAAGGCCAGTCTCAAATTATGCAAGCCTAGGGCGACAGTGGTAAGGAAAAACTCCCTGAATATAGAAGGAAGACCTTCTTGGGGGGACCGAGACTCTAAAAGGGACCCGACCTCCTTGAGTGACCTAGATGTTAATGTGATGTGGTTGTCTTTACCGATCAAACCATTTCCCACCTGCATTATGGTTGCTTCGGTCATGGAATATAGGGCCGTGTGAAATGTTCAGCCACTGGTTTCTGGGAACAGCACTTCTAAGGAAACTAAACTGTTCAGATAAGCTGAACACTTTGTTACAAACAAGTTCACATTCATTTCATTCACTCTGTGGCGTTTGGTTTGACACTCCTCTGATTTAGAACTGTCCATAGGTCTGTTTGAATGACTGATGAATTTCATTGCTGGGTATTTACACTGGGGTACAGTTTGTTGTATGTTTGGGATTTTGGGGAAGGTTTGATGCTTTACTAAAAAGTGTGCACTGGTTGGTTACATACTGTGTGGTACTGTGCGGGACCATACGGCATGATCAAAAGTATGTGGAAACCCCTATATGTAGTATGATCAGATTTCAAAATTAGACTTTTTTTCACAAACACTGTGTACCGAAGCTAACATAATAGACCAATAACTACGTACAAACACAACATTTAGCAAGGTGGAATGCCTGTACAAAGGTATCTGACGTTTATCCAGGGTGCAGGACATGTGCGAACAAGCAGGATTGCGAGAAAGAGAATGCGGCTTATGTGCTATAATTGTCCATTGGACCATATGGCTGAATGACTTAATTTGAGTAGATTGTGACCCAGGTGTGAGAGGTCGTAAGAGCTTTTTTTTTTTTTTTTTTGCTGCTTATCTTTGAGGAGCGTACAGTTCAAACAGAGGCTGTAATTTGTTAAGTATTATATTTAGTAGTAGAGCTTTTTAATAACTGAAACGTGAGTTGGTGATTACAGATTCTTTTATCACTCTGTAAAACTGACCCAGCAGATTCTGTGTCAGGCCAAACTTTCTTAACTACATGTTTGTCACAGGTGTGTGAAATGAAGCGTCCGGTCATACACCCTCCTAGAAACCCAGGCGGGAGAGTGGGTTGTACTGAAAGACTCAATGACTGTACAGGTGATAATGAGTCAGTTGGAAGTTCTCTGGAAGTGTGACTCGTGCTTTTCTATCTCTCATTCTGGCAGACAGATCTAGGTAGATCTAGATAGATTTGGTTTATACCAGAAGAGCTCGGTTTAGCTTTTGGAATGTGATGTTTAATGCTAACATTTGCATGTGTCTCTTTTGGGCTTGTATTACGTTGCACCATTATACCATTTTTAAGAATGTATTAAAATCATTACTGCTAATGCTCACAGAAGCAAGTATTGTTCCAAAAAGTGTCGAAAATTGAGTAATAATAAAATCGGACAGTTTAATAACATACAGTATTGTGCAAAGCTTTTAGGCCACTGTTAGACTTGTTGAATTTGCAGTGGTATAATGACAATACTTAAGGACTAGTTATATATACACACTCGAGTCAATGCCAATTGAGAGTATAATGATTGAGAGTGTAGAAAGGTCAACATGGCAACCTGATTAAGCTGCCAGGTGCTGTTATCGAGTGTAAGGGGAGGTCACACTACATACACTATAGCTTATCAAAGCTGTTTTGTTTTCTTATTTATTAAAGTTTTTAAATGTTGCCAAATTATCAGTATTTTCCCGTTGTGTTCTAGCAAGGAGACTGATCGCTATTTCTAATCTAATGGTCCCTTAGACTTTTCTACCGAACTTTAACTCAAACACAAAGAACTATTATCTTCCACTTATAAAGTCTGAACATTAACAATTTGGCATCCACAACTTCAGCCAAGGAGTGTACAAGGATTGTGTTTGTGTGTTGGTGGGTTACTGAATTGCTATCTAGAGGGTTAATGGGTCACCCAATGGAGATGTTATATCAGTGAAGGTGATGTATTTAGAACACAAAAAAATCAATTGATTACTAAGTAATAAAACACGTGAGCAGTGCATTTAAAAATATTTATGGATTACACACTTTGCTTAAATCGATTCTGAATTTAAATGTTATTTCAAATAGAAACTCTTTTTTTTTTTAATACAAACTAGGCACACTTACTTGTACTGCACAAATGAGAGCATCCAAAATTTACCCCAGACTCCTCTGCTCTGGTGTTAGTGGTGTTGCAAGTTGTGGTTTTGTTCGCTGCCACCTTTCTAAATGTAAAATGACTTTCGCACAGTGGTGTCATAATGTGGACTTGTAGGGTTTTTTTGTATGTTTCTCTTCCCCTTTATTTTACTAAAGTAAAAATTCCAGTACCAGTTATCAGACAGTTGCTGGGATGAGCACAGAATTCTAGCCAAATCAGCTAACAGCAAACTTCTACTGAATTATCTTTTGTTAATAGTAATTATACTGTAGTGATAGTAATTTTGTTAATAGTGCTTCTGGTAAACATATTAACCCTCCACAGTCATCGAAAGCCCACTGAGCACTTATTGGGGCATTTGGAGAAAGCCAAGCATTCGGTAACATCACAAGATGCCCTTTGAAATAAAGTGGTACTCAAATCTAAGTCACTAAATGAAATACTATCATATTGACATAAACAAACCTTGGTCTCCTTGTTAAATAAGTACTATTGAAAGTTAGCATGTGAGTACCTGAGTTTGATTAAAGTTCTGTACAAGCCATACAGTGCTCCCTTTGTGACTCTTGTGTGTGTTGTTTTCTCTTTTATTCTGCCCTTCCACAGCTCACTGGTGGTGGAGAAGCAGCCCCCGCAGGTCATTAAAACCCAGTCCAAGTTCTGCAGCACTGTGCGCTATCTACTGGGAGAGAAAGTGGCTCCGGGGAAACCAGTGCTCTTGAAGGCACAGATCGTCACTGAGTCACAAGCCAGAAACCTAGGGCAGGGCAACATACCTACGTAAGCCACACACATCCTTACCAGTTCAGAGCATCAGTTCCAATGATGTTATAGTGCGTACACATCTCATAAAAAGGATTTATACATGCAGAAACATCATGTATCTGTGGAATTTTTGAAATACTTCTAACACTATCAGCTAAACTGTTAGTTTGTCAATGTGGGGTGCGTGTGCTATCTCTGTATAAACTGGAGATACATCGTATATCTATCGATCGGCCAAATGCAAATTTAACGAAACCAGCAGAGGCAAAAATATTAAAGCTAAGGCAGAGCCAGGCACTAACCAGTAGCCCCTGCTATCTTTCTTTATCAATGAAGAAGTGAAACAGAAATGTTACCATATGCTGCCTTTTATAATTCTTAGACCGAAAGAAATTCGGAATAGGGCAAAAATAATACTTGGCCAGTCATATGTGGAAAAAATTAGCCATAGGCCAAAAAAGATTGCAATTGGAGCATCTCTAATATATACATCAATACGGGTGGATGGTTACTAGATGTATTCAATTGTATTTTGTTTTTTAATGGATAGGTATGGTACGTTACAATGCACGTTTAAACACCTTAAGTACAAAATGTGTACAAAACGAGGCTAGACTTCTTTATATACCATGATCAACTGTAAAATAATTACATCCTCATTAAAGTCTAACTTTATGACATATTTCAAGAAATCCAAACTGACCTCCAGTTGATGAGCAATAGGTTATTCCTCAAGGTCCCAGAGCTGAGACTTGATCTCACAACCTTCCGATTAGTGAACCTGAAACACTAAGTGAGCACTTTTGCTTTTTAAACTAGATTCACTTGTAAATAAATGTGTGCTCTGCTGTCATACAAGTTGTTAGGTTTATAGCAGGATTTGGGCAGCATAAGATAAATACTACACTAGCAAACCTAACCTAATGCATTTTATTTGGAATGTGAGGGTCTGAGCATGGTTCAGCATTCCCACACCTGGCCATGATGTAACACTATTGGAACGAAGCACACTTTGGGAGTCAAACGTGCATGAGTACACCCCGTCAGGCAATAGCAAAAACCACTGTGCACTGGCGTATATCTATAATAAAATAGAAATGAAATAAACAGCTTGGCAATAAGTGACACTCTCCAGCATTTCTTTTGTAACCGAAATCTACCCTCCACCTCCTGTCTGTGTACCCCACATGTTTAAATACTTCTGATTTTGCAATCCTGCAAGCCCTGATGCTATCGGTCTTTAAGGTGTCATCAGGCTAGCACATTTTGACACACTTTCTACAAACCTGTAGTAAGATGTTCTCAGAAGAACCTCCCTTGTTCGTATGGGAACTGACTTCTGGCAATCGCTCACACACATTGTGGTAACATCTTTTTTTTTTCATTCTACAGTTGCACATCTCCAGCCCTCAAAACATACACACACAGACACACAGACACACACACACACACACACAGTGTGCACCCCACACTCTAAGCTCTTGAGCTCTTACCTACACAGAGTCACACATTAAGTTACAGATATGAACATTAGACATGACAAGCAGTACACAAGCACTGAGCACACGGAGTTGTGTAACCGCCCACATTTAAAAATGTTGAAACGCTACATTACGACACCTGATCCCACACGGAAGAGACAACACATTCTAACAAGACCGCATGTGCACATATCTTTCAGCTTGCACACTTATGTGACTTCGTTCCATTGTATTGTTCTTGACCTTTGAGAACTAAACAAAACTGAGAGAAGCAGACAGACTCAGAAACACAAACAGTCCTTCCTGAAACCAGTACCAGAGTGTTGTTATATCAGGGCCATTCATGCATGTGTTTGCATGCAGCCTACTAATGTTAGGAATCTCAACACCTTTTTTCAAGTTTTTAAAGGTTTTTAAAGTGCAATCCCACGTCAGAAAAGGTTGTGACGGTAAAAAATGCAAGTGAAAAAAAGCCCCCAGTTTTTCTTACATTTACAGGGATGTCCTGTTTTACGATTCCGACAAACCCATGGAATCGATCATAAACTGAGGAGCTTGATGCTGGATATATTGTTTATATCATAGCATAGCATTCATTACACATGCTTAATACAATACATGACCGTGACCGCAGCTTTTTTCTCAAAGCTTCATAGTACATATGAGTACAACTGTACACATGCTGTAAAACACTTATGTTAAGCTACAATTGGGCAAAATGTTTTATCATACAGCTGAAATTACTGAATATATTCATTTATATATATATAGTAATGTAATTTATTGAATAATGTATTTTAAAAAAAAAAAATATTATTTTATGTACGGTGGCTCGGTGGGTAGCACCGCTACCTCACAGCAAGAAGGTCCCGGGTTCAATCCCAGGGCGGCCTGGGTCCTTTATGTGTGGAGTCTGCATGTCCTCCCCCGTCCCCGGGTTTACTCCGGGTACTCCGGTTTCCTCCCACATCCCAAAGACATGCGTGTTAGGTTACTTGGTGTTTCTAAAGTGGCCCTATGTGTATGTGTGTACTCTACGATAGATTGGCTCCGCATCTAGGGTAGTTCCTGCCCTTGCACCAAGAGTTTGCTGGGTTGGCTGAATGTGCCTGACTAATATCAAAGACCCTTATTCTGTTGGTCCTGATTTCTTGTAAAGAATATGACTGTGTGGTTTGACAAAAGAGCAAATCAGTCTCAACATGTTTGTTGACTGCAGTGTTAGTTTTATTGTTCTGTAACAACAGTTAAAATAGCAGTTATACTTAATGCCTGTCCCATGTTTTTTTTTTTTTCAAAGAAAAACAGACTGCTATATCTGACCAGCTTAGGATATTTAATATATATAACTTGATGTAACGTACAAACACAAACTAAATTCCTGCTAAACGCTGCAACCAGTTATTATTCTGTAAATGATGACGTGCCTGAACCTGTACTGACTGACAGCTGCATATTGGATGGCATTTGTGACTGGACGTACTAGAATGCAAGTCAAATAGTAACATAAGTAATATTGGCTACTCTTCATCATGTATTTCTTTGCAATTACCAAACAATATAGGATTTAGGGCTGGTATAGATTGTTGAAATGCTAGTACTTGATATACCTGTCTGCCCTCCCCCTAGCCTAATCGTTTGAAGTTTTGACTATAGAGAATATATAAATAAACATTCATCTGAAACATTCTCTCCAGTGCTGAATGAGGAACTTGTGATGTAGCACATGCATAGGGAGTCACATGGCAGGAGTGAGGAGTGCTGGGAAATGCAGTGAGGAAAATCCCGAAATACCATAGACCCATTGGCTATTAATACAAAAGAGATGCAGTAGACGCCCAGCAGTTACGCACCAATCGGCTTATTCCACTCCCCTCTTGCTAAATGCAAGCATTTGGACTACTCCAAAAATAAAATAAAACAAATCAACCACAGTTTAATTTCTACCAGTGAAAACAAAGGGGTTTCTTGAGGGGGCTGAACTGCATTGAATCCTTCTTTTGGTTGGGCAGCTTGCAAAAAGGTGCTTTATAAGGATGATTTTACCAAAACTGTAGGTTAATGTAAGTGTGTTGAGCATGTTTAAGTTAGCCTAGGCTATGAGACACAGTACAGTACATATTAAACTCATGGGTTTAGGATCAATTCAACTTAACATGGATTTGTAGAATGTCAGTCGTAAAGAGCAGCGAAACCCTGGGTAGCAGTATCGGTTTATCTTGTTGGTCTCAGTGGCAACCCAGCAAGACAATGCCAAAAAAAGACGTCAAATTCCATGCCCTGAAAACTTTTGGTGCATCCACAGAGTCACCAACACACTGGGCAGCTCGTTTGTCAAATTAAAACAAAAACTCATGGCTTTAATGGGGCACACTGCTCTCGCAAACCCAACTTAACTTTAACTTTACGTTATGTTAAGTAAAACATGGAATATGCTACAGAATAAGCAATTCCAAAAACTGGGATTTAATTTGCCAAACATTGCACCTTGAGGATGAATATACCGTATATAGTAAACATGTATTCAAGTCCTGCTGTCCCAGTTCAAACTACCATGGGTCTACTGAAAAACAAAACAATACGGTAGTCATCATTTTCTTTTATACTGGATGGTGTTTTTGCAGATGGCATTGTTCGTTACCCACTTCAGAGGTTCACATGGCTTTACCCTCATGTTGCATTTCTGCTCACATCATTAAAGGTAACCCATAACTACCACTGCACAGTGGTACCAGAGCCATGATCTGGGCAAGCAGAGCTGCTCAGAAGGTGTGACATGTGACATGTGACCTGTTTTGAAAGTGTGAACTGCTCTAAAGGTGTGACCTGTTCTGAAGGTGTGAACTCTGGTGATGGTGTGACCTGATCCTTATTAACAATAAACCGGTATTTTTTAACCAAGTGCGTGTGTGAGAGAGAGTGAGATATAGGTGTTCATATATATATATATATATATATATATATAAAAGTGTGTGTGTGTGTGTGTGTGTGTGTGTGTGTGTGTGTGTGTGTGTGAGAGAGAGAGAGAGAGAAAGAGTGTAAGAGAGAGAGAGAGAGAGTGAGAGAGAGAGAGAGAGAGAGTGAGTGAGAGAGTGAGTGAGAGAGTGAGTGAGAGAGTGAGTGAGAGAGTGAGTGAGAGAGTGAGTGAG
>JAUZST010009857.1:0-12740 GCA_034779995.1 Parotocinclus haroldoi | reverse complement strand
ATTGGCCTTTTAGATAATTGTATTACTGTAAAGCTGCTTTGAGACAATGCTACATTGTAAAAAGCGCTATATAAATACAAATGAATTGAATTGAATCATAAATCAGGGAGCACATTTACATATGGTAAATGTTCAGTAATGGCTTAAGTAACAAGAGAAAGTATTCAAGGTGTTGACATGACCTCCAATTTCCTCAGCTTCATTATTTTAGAACAACACAGTTTTCTTTAATCTGGGCCAGTTGTGCTTAGTCTTATCAACTGGAAAACAGCAACGGTTGAAAGCAAGTCTAACAGCCTGCATACATGAGGACATGTTAGATTTATCAAAATCTTGGCTGATTTGTTCTCAGTTTGGCCATTGTTAAGCACTATAATGTAGTTAAGAGTACTCTTTCTTCGTACATGTTAGGGATGGCTAAATTAAATATTCGCCATCTGGTTTTTTTTCCAAGAGTTCATTAACAAAACTCATCATGGGCTTTAATTGATGCCTGAATTAGCATGTATGGCATAATGAGGAGGAAATGAGGGAGCGGGAGAGAGAGAGTGAGACAGCAAGCGAGTACAACTCTGACTGACTCATTCTGCCAGCACACATTAGTCACGATGAGATTAAGGCAAAAACACATACAAACACATAGGCACACATCTCTTAGCCAGTCGACCTCTAGCCACAGTTTAACTCCTGCCCTGCAGTGAAGCCTGATAATAAAAAAGTTACTGTCTTTTCAAACTTTCTGATGACTGAACAGAAATAAAGACGAAATCACAGTCCAGTAATATGAGAATTTTGCCAGTCGGGGCCATTGAGAAAGGAAAAAGATCAGAAAAGCATTTTCCAGTCAATTAAATCTCACCATTAATGCAGCGCAATTAATTTTCTACAATTACTTGCTGCACAGTCTTCTTTTTATCACTTCAGCTACAGTATCATTTCTTACTGAATGGGGGTTTTCAGAGATAATAGGGAAATAAAAAGCAAGAAGTGTGAGACCACTTTAATAGATAAAGGATCATTAAAAGAACAGCTCTCAAATAGTCAAAAGTCTAATAATATATTGTTGTAGTCCTGTATTTTTAATTAGAAGTTGTTAACACAGATTTGAACAAATATTGCACTATGTTTGATCAAATGTCTGTTAAAGCCTAGTTGGTTAAGGACTTCCTGCATTCTACCCCAATGAAAGTGCCTTCATTCTAGAGCCGATGCTCAAAACCTGATATTATATAGACCTCAAAAAGCACCACTCTTACAAAGATGCGCTGGAAGTATTTGTACATGCTCTGATTGCAAAACTTTGCCATGTTCCTTGAGGGACGAGCTGGGAAATGATGAATTGAAGGCAATTTTAATCCGATTAGAGCAGTCTGCAAACAATCTCTCAATGGAGGGGCCACCTGATGTTATCACCTCCAAAGTAAATAGGCAGTTCCATTTTCGTTCAGAACTCGAGATGAGGTTACAGTCAATCTAACTCCAGATCTCACTTTTGTCTCAGGCTGAGGCAGACAAGTACATCTGTACGTCCTGGGCTTGAGGGCTATCAAGCCGTCACTGCCTGCACTGTTTCTCTTGTCCAAAATTGTTTTCCTGTCTGAGAAGTTAACATCAAAATGCAGTTTATTCTGTTTTTATTGCATATCAAATGATCGCCCACCTGTTTTGCTACGTTCAGCAATTCCATTTTGCCCTTCGCAATGGCATCACAGTCTGATCATCAAGCCTCTCATTGTCATAACAGTTCTCAGTCAGAAACGGATGTGTGCACTCAGTTACCTTAATTGAAAATGCGCTGATAGATAGCCCCAGGGCTTAAAGTAGGTGGCACTGATTTTCTTCCCATTGAAAAAAAAAAGCTAATTTGCGTTATCCCCTCCAGCCCAAGAAGAAGGTGGGACTCTATTATAAAGGTTGTCATTTGTAGCAGTTTGAGAGACCATTGACAGAAACACTTAAAAAACAGAGTGGAAACCTTAGTCAAACTGTCATCAACATTGCAACCGCCAAGGGATACGTTTTTACAGAAAATGAAAACCCACTGCATCTGTCACATAGACTTGGCTGTTTGAAATGAGAAGCGGCTTGTATTGAAATAGCCACATAAAACCCAAGCAGAGCTAGATTTGATCTCTTATCTCGAAAGCATACCACAATGTCTAGATATGATCCAGATCTACTCTGATTCTAGGTGGTGGGGGGACTACCTGACATGACCAGATATAGAGAGGTATAAAGTCGTGCTACACCATCCCAGATTTTTATCGTGGCCCCCAGCCATGTTCGCCATACCCCAACCCGCAAAACAGAATTTTTCACTACACCACGAGGCAAAGCAGGTTGTATGTGCCCTTGCTAACTGGCAGCAGAGGGCACAGGACAGGAGCTTTGCAGCAACAACAACGAGCCAAGCAATTATAGGGTACATGTGTGCGCACACAAACACACTCGCGCGCACACATTAGAGACAACAGTCTTAATGAATGTCTTGGAATGTGGAAATCCAGGAACTCAGTGCACACATGGGTAGAACACAGTGCACAGACTGAGTCCATGTCTAATCAAACCGGAGATCTTAGTGCAGCTGTGAGGTAATGGCACTAGCCAAAACCTTATTTATTTATTCTTTATGTATCACTGAATACAGAGTGAATGCATTCATTCATTCAGTTTCTTATCTGCTTAATTCTGGTCAGGGTCACAGGAGAGGTGTCTAGTCAGTAGCACAGGGCAAAGGCAGGAACAACCCTAGACAGGTTGCCATTCCACCATAGGGCACACACACACACACACACACACTAAACCTAACGCAGGTCTTTGGATTGTGGCTCGAAACAGGAATACCTGGAGTAAACCCATAGGCACGTCAGGGAGGACATACAGACTCCACATAGAAAGGAACTAGACCACTTGTTTCACCTGGGATCAAACCCAGGAACTTCTTGCTGTGAGGTAACAGTACTGCCCACCACATAGCAGTATACGTAACTCACAAAGACTCAATATCATTATTTTCCATTATGCACAATTTTTTTCACTTGCTATTGCATTTTTTTTGTGAAAGTCATCATGGAAAACAGCATAGATATTGACAGAATAAACAGGAATAAGGAAAGCCTGTGTACACATTACCTGGTTCAATACATTCGCCTGTACTACATGAAGTAATTATCCAGCAGACGTAACCAGTTACGCGTGAAACACCATCTAATCTATACGCTTTTCTTTTAATAATGACTGTGATTAAAAAAGTATTCCCAATTACCATGTAAAATACAAGTTTTAAAAAATTGCTACAAGAAGCCGAACTCCTCATGAAGCAAATTAACGCTCAAGCCATGACTGTTTAATTCACATCACATAAATATTCAGATTGCATCTTGTTTTCAGAACAAATCATTCTTGATATTTCTAGACCTTACCAAAAGGAAATATGAAAGGATAATGTGTGTAATAGAGGTTAAATTTCAGAGACATTACACAAGTTTTAACAAGAATTTTTAATAAATGCCTGACACTAAATGTAGGACTTGTCCCAGTATTGTCAGAAAAAAAACATTGTGATGGAGAATAAATTATAGCGTGTCAGGGGAAAATAAATATCTGTGTGTGTGCGAATGTGTGTGTGTGTGTGTGTTTCTGAGTGTCTGTGTGTGTGTGTGTGACAAGTGACAAAAGCAAGGACAATTAATCAGTCAAATATTAACATACAGTGTTGTGCAAAAGTTTTGGGCCACTGTTAGATTTATTGTTTTGGCAATGGCATAATGACCATAAGTAACATATCAAAAGAACGGGCATTAAAAAAACTCGTACTTGGATTCATTATTCCATAATGCTCTTTTTCTATGGTCTTCATTCCAATCTTTGTGAGCTCTTCTCAAAAAGGTATTTCCTGGCTACTCTCCTTCCAAAAAGATCATTCCTAATCCAGCTTCCTCTGAACTGGGCATCCAGATGAAGTTGCCAGATTCTGTCATTGCTCAGTTGTAAGGGGAGGTCACACTAAATACTTGCTGTTTTTTCCTCGGCTTTTTGATATTGCACATAAAGTTCATGTACATTTTCATGTACATATTCTAATAAAGAGACTGAGAGATGAGTAGTATATGGTCACTATACCAATGTTAAAATAATGGGGTAGCTAACCTAATGGTGGTGTTAGACTTTTGCACGGTACCGTATGCCAAAATGAAAGTTTACCCCCCTGTTTGTTTCTCAGTTCAGTTGTTAATATACATTTATATAAATTATTTCCAGTGGTCGTCATTGATGACATTTTGCTGTACTGTTTCTCATTTTTGACCAATTCTCATTAATTACAAAACTCTTGAGAAAAAAATCTTGAGATTCCTTGATTATATCAGAATATAATGCCACACATTAAATGTGACAGCAGGTAACCAATCTTACATAGTCCACATAGTAAAGCTGACATTTACTTTGAATAAGAAATTCTGTTGGTAATATGTAGCCAGAGAAATGCCACTGCTGATGCCATCCTAATGATATTTCTGCTAAAAGCCAATGCTGCTTGATGTAAAGTGCATGCGCACCATTTTTTATTAGCATGCCGTTAATTGAGTGGTTCCCAGCCGTGCATTTGCATTATGTATCGTTTGTTCAAAGCACTTTATCGGAAATCCTGTTGAAAGTAACTACTAAAGAAATCAAATTACTTTTCAAAGGAGGATCAGTTATTAGGGGACATCAGATAAAAGCTCAGACCAGCACGGCTATTAGACTGTGGATCTAAAGAGCAGATTTTGAATTTTTGTGCAATTGCAGCTATAATATGTATACTACAGTTCAAGTAAATGAACTTAAGTTTGAAGGATATATGTACGTCAGACAAATCAGACAGATATCTGAACAGCTTTGTTAAACTGCAGAAGTTGTAATGTGTGTAATTATGAACTAATTTAGAGCAAATCCAGGCTAATGCTTTCTGTTGCTCTTCCAGAGAAAAGCAACTGCCTAATAAACATAGAATGTACCGGGGAATGTTAAGTACACTGTAGTATCAGTGTATGAATTCGGGAATGGCTTGGCGACAGGTGAAATGTGAAAAGGGTGACTAACATAAACTGACTTTAAAGAGCAATTATAAATAATAACCAGACAGTATGAACTGGTCTTTAAAGTGAACTTCATTACTGATTAAAACTAACAAAATTTTCAGGTATTGCCTTTGGTGCTGATTAATTTTGGTTAAGTGAGAGGAACTGCACAAACCCTCCACAAGTTCATGACAGAAAAACAGAGATAATAGACAGTAACGAGACAGAATTATACATCACCTCTACGCAAATGAACTTTTCTTTAAATAGCCAGATCTAGATCACACACATACACAGAGAAGAAGTTGGTACCTTGCCTTACCTGTGTTCTTGTTGAGTAAATGCTATTGCGCTCTTCTGAAGTACAGGATGTTGCAGTAAAGGATGTTGCACACACAAACACTGACTGAAAGTCAGGCAGCAGTGTCCAGGCTTCCTCAGCTGCTTGCCTACACACACTCTCTCTCCTCTCTTATAATAACCCTCCCCTTCCTCTGTTCCACTCCCCCCTTTTCCACATCGGCTCCCAGACACAGGGAACACTAAGGTGTGGAATCAGGCATTACGTGAACTAGCAACCCTTACGTATGATAACGTATGTACCGTCACCAACGACGTCACTTCTGCCCCTAAACCCCCGAAGAAATGATGCAGGCTAATAATCTTCTCACTTATACCTCTAATAGCAAGAAAGACATCTTATCAGGAAATTAAACTGGCTCAGGGTATACTCATGTCCTAATTTGGTAGTGTGAAAAATGCTTCTCGAGCTTTCATTAATTCTGCGTAAAAGTGTAGATAAATAATCAGTTGGGACTAGTCAGAAAAACAGTAGATCCCAGGGGCAAAGAGGAGTCTCCATAGAGAGCAAAGTCAACATCATTTAGCCACCACAAGCTCCAGGAGCACTGGAGTAGGAGAAATGATTTAAGAAGGACTTTGACAATGAAATGGCATGTTTAAAGTGCACACATTCAATTTAAAACCAAATTGCAATTGTGTTTTTCTTCCCTTCCTTGTTCCTTGGTCTTCAGTAAACCTTCACTTCATCACATACTGTTTCCTCTATTTTTAATCCACTCAAAACTGGTCAAATGTAGACATTAAGCTACTTTTGGAGCCAAATCTGATTATGATGATTCTTTCGTCTACATTACACAGAGAATACAAGGTTTGAGCATGAGCTTACACTGGAGAGGATGCCAGTACATAGCACAGATGGGTAAGGGTCACTAATCAGCCTTTTTTAAACCAAACCTTATTAAGAAATTAGCAGAACATTCAAAGAACTAATCAGAAATAAACAATCATAATATATATGATATATGTATGTAATCAACAAAATGAACAATAAAAAATATTATACAGTATACATACGTAAAATAAAATTACACATACATATACTACTCACAAACATTTTAATATGAAACATTTTATGACATGATCATTTCAAATAATTTCAAGTATATGTATGCTCTATCCACCATTTCTTCAACTCACATAAAATCTGCTTTAAGGCATTGTTATCCTAACTAACCTAAATCACAACAATATGCAATTTTTCATTAGAAATGGTTTAATGGTTAAACATATACAGTACAAACCATAAATGTTTTTTTATTGAGGTAAAAATAATCGTGAAGTCATATTGCCTACCAACTTAATTATTTTTGTTAATAAACATTTACTATTCGTGAATTTCAGGCCTGTAAAACATTATAAAAAAGCTGAGACTTTAAAGCATTTGCCACTTCAAAAAACACTTTGACGTTTTGGGCACCGAGGATACTCAGCGATTACATGTTTCAGGTATTTTGTCCCATTCTAGCTGCAAATGCAACTTAAGATGTTGTAAGGGTTCTTGTTGAAAACAAAAATGTTGTTCAAAATTCAACATTTTCCACACATTCTCTGCTGGATGTATCTGAAAATCACGTTGTATTGAAGCCAGCACATGAACTCTCTGAAGTCTCAATGTACTTTTCTACGTTAATGCTGCCATCACAAAAATGTAAATGACCTTTACCATGAGACACTGACACAGCCCTATATCATGAGAGACCCAGGTTTTTATGTTTGGAGTTTGCATATTTTCCTCATGACTGCATGGGTTTTCCCTGGGTATTTTTTTCCATCATTAAAAAGTATCTCAGTGCCCTGCAATGGTCTTGTACCTTGCCATGGATGGTTCCCACCTCACACCCTGTGCTACCTGTACTAGGTCTCAGTATTAAGAAGATATAGAAAATGAGTAATTATTTGTATTCACTTAATTCACTGTTTTATTCGCTTCCTAGTCAGGGTAGTGGGGAAAGACTGTGTTATTGTTGTAGGAACAACCCTACACGGGGTGCCCAGGCAGAGCCCAGGTCAGGATTGAACCAGGGATCTCAAAGCTGTAAGGCAGCATTGCTAACCACTGCACCACTGTGTATTCATCTCATATTCAGTTAAAACTATGGCATTATTATTATTTCTTTAAACATATAAGTTTGCTTTACTGGTGAACTAGTTAAAAGTAAGTATATTGATCAGGCTGCATGTGAGCGTATAACTGTTCTTAATATAAATGATTCATTTATGAAAATGTATAAATCATTTAATATTAAATTTAACCAAATTGCCTTATTAGATCCTGCATGCATGTCTTTGAGAGAGTGATAGGAGAGCTGAACTCTTTTAGGTCACTGATGTTCAGTGATTTTGTTTTCTGGCTGCTTCAGGCCCTGTAAACAAAATGGAAAACCAAGGTGGTCGAAGTTCCTTGGTTACAAAAAAGTTATTTTGTATTCAGTTACCCAATTCAATCTACAATATGCTTACTAGGCAGTCCCTCTCTTTCTGCAAGTCACACAAGGCATATCCACAAATGCTTGTTGTTGTTTTTTTAAATGTGCATGTAAATTTGGCCATCCTTTGTATTTTCATTTACTGTCTTATGCGAGTTTCAATGCTTTAAAATGATATGTTTTGTTGATATTCTAAACAACAAACTACAACTACCCATACATTTTCCAAAAATATTCAAGTCTGAGAAGGGGAAGAAATATTTTAAAACAATAACATGTTTCTTCCGATATCTCAAAAGTTGATGTTTTGGATTCACGTCAATTACAATGACCACTTTTCAGTTTCAGGTTCTAAACAGACTTAAAATCCAAGACTAAGAATCTTAGAGGAATTCATATTTGGAAATATAAAAAATGAAATTATTTAAATACACACTCTCACCACTGTATTAGGTAAACGGGTTCAAATGCTCCATAACACATATGTATGTCTAATCAGCCAATCGCATGGAAGTGCAAATTCAGTACATTTAGACGTGTAGGCAAATTGATCATCAGAATCTGGAAGAAAGATGATTTGAGTGATTTTGAGCGCTGAGTATTTCAGGGGTTTTCACTCTGACCGTCTTCAAGATTTAAAGAGAAGGGTCCTAAAAAGAGAAAATTCAAAGAGAAAAGACAAAAAGAAGAAACCGAGGCTACCATTTCCCCTGGCTCACCAAAACTGCACAACGGAATATTGGAAATATTGAAAAGAATTCTGCTGTAACATGCTGATGGTAGGGTCAGAAATTGACATAAACAACATGAAAGCTTGAATCAATCCTGCCTTGTATCAACTTTTCAGGCTGCTGCTGGTGGTGTAATAATGGTTGGGGTATATCTTGGCATACTTTGGGCTCCATTATACCAGTGGAGCATCCTTTAAATCCCATAACCTATCTGAGTATTATTTTTTATCATGTCCAGCCCTTTCGAACCACCGTGTATGCTTTTTATGCAACATGTTACAAAGCTCACATTATCATTTACATTTATGGCATTTAGCAGACGCCCTTATCCAGAGCGACTTACAGTTAATGCAGTCTTACAATCCAAGCAATTGTGGGTTAAGGGTCTTGTTCAAGGACCCAACTGTGGCAGCTTGGCAGAGGTGGGATTTGAACCCCAGACCTTCTGGTCCAGAGTCCAATCACAAACTGATTTCTTGAACACAACAATAAGTTTACTGAAATCAAAGGAATTCCACAGTCATCAGAAATCAATCTATTTAGTGGATTTAGTGGAAAGGGAGATTCCCATCACGGATTTGCAGCCATCAAATCTGCAATAAGTGCGTGATGCTATCCCGTCAAGATGGACAAATACCCCTGAGAAATGTTTCTGGCACATTGTTGAATCTATGCCACAAAGAATTAAGGCAGTTCTGAAGGAAAAAAGAAATCCAACCTGGTACTAGCAAGGTGTGAAGTGGGTGGCGAGTGTATATCAGGAGCCTAAACCTTTTATTCGATTCATTGTTATTTTTGCACTAGCTTCACAGCTTCACAGTCTCAGATACACTAAATGCATAGCTATTCACACTGAAGATCCAGTGCTTTGGGATTTTTTAATGGATTAGTATGCTTGAGCCCCGGTAAAGTTTACACAAGACTCTGAGACTCTTGCATCTTGCTTCTGGCAGTGATGAACCTTCAGAATAAATAATGTATCCTCGTTGTTTATCAGAGTAAAACAGATGTAGTGTGGTGGCTAAATTTGTACACAGAGTAAAATAGAGCCTTCAGGTTACATTGTTCATTTCAGCACTGCCTGAAACAGTTAAATTAATTTACTATTTTATGCTGTACACATTCAAGGTCTCCAGTTTTACTTATAGGTTACTATTGAAGACTCAAATGGCAAACAGCTATATGCACTTTTGAAATATACAATATAGCCTAAATATCACTGCATACAGCAGGAGTAATCAAAACATACACATCTTCGCTGCATGCATTTCAGTGGGGGAAAATGTTTAAAGTCAATATTATGTGTAACTACGAGTGCAAAGGTTCTGGTGGTGATGATGGTGGTGAGAATCCATTACTGTGTTGAACCAAAGACCTTTAAAGTGCTAAATTGTGCATGGACTGAAATCGGTACACACAAAGTGACTCACAAAAACAGAGCATTCTTTATATATGTGCGTTTTATGTACGGTTTAACAGACAATATAATCGGACCTGCACACAAAGTGCTTTTATGTATTTAACTGTGGCTCTACAGACCTTTGACTTTACATAATTAAACTATAGAATATGTTATAATAACTTAACGGTCGCGATAAAGCAGAGAAATTAAGGCTGCTGCTGTCAGTCAGTTATATGAAGCAAGGGTTTATTTGAGTTCTGATTAGCTTTTATGCTCTCAAGCACTCAAAGCTTCTCAAATAGAGGGCTTTTATAGTATTCAGGAAGAGCTGTTAAATGGGTGCTTCATTTATTCAAAGGGGCTTGTAGGCTGATATAATTTACCTTTAATTGTGCCGGAAAAAAAACTAAACGCATTTGAAGCAAAACTCTTCATGATTAAATCATCAGGCATGCTACACACAAATAGAGACTTTAAACTCTGCTTGAAACATGTTTGTTTTCTGTATATGCTTGCACTCCAGGCATCACGATGTCAAAAATGTGCAAAACATTCATAGAATTTGGAGTTCTCAATAGATTTTGTGGACATTTTGAGCTATATAAAATGCTAGTTCATACTTTACAAGTTTACATTTGACATTACATTTACAGCATTTACATCCATAGCAATTTAAAACTGATACAATATTACAAAGTACGATTCAAGCAAATGTGGGTTAAGACCCTCCTCGAAGGTCCACCTGAGACAGCCTCACAATGCTGCTGCGCCACCACTGTCATAATACAGTGTATATGCTCAGGTTATGTTAATAATGTTGGAGCACTGCAAAGATCAGTATGCAGTTACATCACAGACAGAAATGTAAATGATTACAGGTGTGGTCTGTCTTGCCTTAAGAGTGCCTGAAAGGTGCTTCCTGCACTTCACTATAAAAAAGGTTCTCAGAGCCTATTTTGAGTAGTGTTCAGGTTAGAGATTGCTGACCACTAGACATGCCTATGTGACACATTTGCCCACAGCTGGGCATGTCAATCCTCCACACTCTGTAGTTGAAGCTGCTGTCCCAGCTGGTTCCATAAATGCGTGACTTGCAATAATCTGGAATTAATAACAAACAAAAAGGATTGCAATCTGGAAGAGATATTCCTGGGAAACCCTTGTGGTGCTTGGGCAAGCATCATCCTGCTGAAAATGCCAGTTGAAAGCCCTGGCATGAGAGGCAACACATGTGGATACAGGATGTCATGCAAATCTCACTGAATTGTTATTATCCCGTGTATGCAATGGCTACTCAGTTTATAACACTATTTGGGCAGTGTGTCACTCCACATCGAAGACAGGATTGAAGGGCTCACAAAGAGGCCGGCTATTTACGTATCTGCAAAACTATTCAGCTAGATTCATTTCTCATTTTAAGAATCAGCTCAGATCACTTTGCTTTCAGTTTTAAAAATGTAAAAAAATTATTCTGTCAACATATAAATCTCTACATTGAGCACCAGCCTACTTATTTAAACTTCTGCCTTTACTATTTTATACTGTATACATTCAATGTCTCAAGTATTACTTATCTGTTACTATTGACTACTACTAATTATTACTACTAATTATTATTATTATTATTTGTATTGTTATTATTATGATTTTATTGCTATTATCAGTAGTAGTATCACTTATTAATTTTATTGTTATATATTGTATTATTATTATTACTATTATCTGGAAAAGAAGAATTTGTGTAATCTTGTGCACTTTTAAAGCCAGGGGAGTGCAAAGGGACAAATAATGTTTTTTTATTATATAATTCTTTCTGAACAAAACTTTAGACCGAAGGAAAAAGAATGGAAAAGTACTGATTTTTCTCTAGTAGTACTTTTGTGCAGAATTCAGGTTAAACAAACTTTGCAGTATCGCAAACCGCTAAGGTGCAGGGCAGGCAGCAAAACGCTTATATTTGAATCGGAAGGACGAGGTGAATGCTGATTGGATTACTGGGTACAGGAAACACAATCAGACCAATAGAAGCGCTGCTCGATGCTACACGCGCCAAACTCTGAAAGAGCGGAAATTGCGTTCAGAGGAGTCGCCTTGTTTATATTTGATTTCTGGCTGGAGTCGTGTGTTAAGTTGTTTTCTTGACTCGTATTACAACAAACAGGAACAGAGTTTGAATACTAGTCTGTTTAAGACTGGGTAAATGGGTGAGTAAATGTAAACTAACTACAATAGTTGCTAACACAAATAATGTGTCTAATCAAGCCTAGCGGACTAAACGTTGGCTACAGGTGTATATATACTCTAGATATACTAGTGTAGTGCTGTTAGCTGCGTGGCTAGTCATGGTGTCTGTTTAACTGTAAATTAAATTACATTTTATTTACAACTGTTACATTCCAACTCGCTAATATAAATGTTTATTCACACATTCAATGACTTAGAGTTAATTTTCTTCATTTTCAAGTTCAGCTGGGAATGTTGAGATGTTGTTTTAGTATAGTGGGTAGCACCACTGCCTCAGGCAAGAAGGTCTGGGGTTCAGTCCCAGGGTGGAGCGGCCTGGGTCCTTTCTGTGTGGGTTCTGCATGTCCTCCCTGTGTCTGTGTGGGTTTAATCCATGTACTCCTGTTTCCTTTCACAGTCCAAAGACATGCATGTTATGTTAGTTGGCGTCTTTTAAGTGGCCCTTAGTGTGTGACTGTGCGTGCATGTCTGTCTTTCTGTCTGTCTTTCTGTCTGTCTTTCTGTCTGTGTGTGT
>JAUZST010009856.1:0-12741 GCA_034779995.1 Parotocinclus haroldoi | reverse complement strand
TAAGCATGAATTCTGACAAACAATTTAATTACATATTTATTGTGTTCACATTTAGCAGACACCCTTAATCCAGAGCAGTCTTATAGTCTAAGCAACTGTGGTTTAAGGGCACTGTTCAAGGACTTAACAGTAGACGCTTGGCAGAGGTGGGATTTGAACCTTAAGACCTTCTGATCCATAGTCCAGTACCTTATGCTTATCCTTAACCTGAAGGTCTCACTTTTTTGTATATATATATAATGTGGAAATAAAACATATGTCACCATTTAACGACCATCTCATCAAAATCCATTGCTATGGATGCTGTGTGTGTGTGTGTGTGTGTGTGTGTGTGTGTGTGTGTGTTTGAGAGAGAGAGAGAGAGAGAGAGAGAGAGAAAGAGAGATGGCTCATTCTTGCTAATCTTAGCACAACTCAAATACTAAATATCAGTTCATGAAGAAAAAGAAAAGACCAGAGAAAGACTACACTTAATATATATTGCTCAAAAATGTTGGGAATATTTCAAAATGAAATATCCCATAATTAAACATTCCCTAAATTATGTGAGCAGTGTATTTCTCAAGAAGAAAATGGGAGGCAAAACCATGAAAGAGATATGAGAGTTGAGAAGCATATTTCATCTAAGACATATTAAATATGAATAGACGAAGTGTAGATAAAAAGCAAAAAGAGGGCTGGAGACTGGGCGTGTTGGAGGGCTCCAGAGATAGAAGAGCCAGGAACAAAATACTAATGACCAAAGCATGCTTTAACCTGCAAACCCAATACCCACATGACCTAAGCTAACCTTGGTCTGGCATGGCTGTCACTCAAGTGAAGATGGAACACAAGTTAATTAAAGCCCCCTCTAAACACCTATTTGTTTCTTTCTCCTATTCGTTTATTGTAGGTTGTAATCTTTCAAACACGTTCTATTTATGTTGCGTTTTTTCTATCTCTGTCTCGATCCGCTAACAATTTTCTCAATATTTTAACAACACTGTCTATTTATGTATATATTTTTATTCGAATTATTGCTCTATAGCAAATTTATCTACTCTAGACTCTGCTGGTCAAAGTGTGGCTCCAGTCCAAGACACCATTAGTTTTAGTGGTACTGCAGCTTTCTACCCATGGGTGTACCAAATTTACTCATGAAAATCAGTGGGTATTATAGCTGAGAGAGGGCTACACTCAACAGAATCAGCACTTCAGTGCGTTTTCCTTGCTTACATCAGACACACCCGACTTAGGAGCAGATTTAGTATTTCCTTAGAGAACTAGTAGTCCTGTACTGGTGTGTCATAAACCACAAACTGTTGAATGCAGGTAAGTTTTCCATTCAAAAGTCATACTGTTATTTGTACTTTTATAACTACACAGAATGTATGATGCACTTTTAATTAAAAAAGCATATGATCTTTTGTTCTGTCAGGATACATGGTGGTAGCTCATGACGTAATTGTGGGTCATGACACACCAGCTGGAAGCCTCTGATTCATAACCTCTGCTATAGCAATCTGTAATTACACACTGACACACACATCTACATCCACATTAAATGTTTGGTAGTTTTTGGCCTTAAAACAATATTATTATTTTCTACAGTGGGGCTTGAAAGCTTGCAAAACCTTTTTTATATATTTTGGCATAAATATAACCTAAAGCATAATCCGATTTTTACATGAGATAAACCTGATTAAACAGGTAAAAAAAAGAATGTTATACTTGGTTGTTTGTGTACTGAGGAAAATAGTCAAATTTTGCATATATTCTAGTAATGAAAGTATGTGAAGCTCTAGGATTAGCAGTTAAGTTGAGTCAGGTGTTTTAGATAAATGACAATCGGGCACTATTGGGTATACTGTTGTATTTTAAAGCATGGATCTATCAGATTCTGATATTCACAATTTCATGTTTGGAAGTGTATCATGGTATGAACAATCATGTTCTAAGAACATCAGAAAAAGAGCTGTTGATGCTCATTTGGTTGAAAAATAATTTCTAAATGGTTTGGACTATTCAGACAGAATTTGTTCAAGCCCGTTGTTTCTCAACCAATAAAAATCACTACAAAAAGAATAGTGTTCAAGGTACTGGACTCAGAAGGCCTAGGGTTAAGATCCCACCTTGGCCATGTTGCCACTGTTGGGTCCTTATGAAAGGTCTTTAAGCCACAATTGCATGGATTGTAAGAATGTATCAGTTGTAAGCCATGGTTAATTATGACTTCTGCTAAATGGCATGAATGTAAAGTTCATCTTCTTTTGTGTTGAGACTTATTGGTGGAAAAATGTGTGTCCTTCCTCGAGTTAGCAGTGACCCACTGGTATAGTTATCCACCCAAAACACACACACTGGTGGCATTTAAGGTCAATTGTATATATTGTTACTATATTATTATGACATTGACTGCTTATTTCTCTTCAATTAATTGCAAGAACTTATCATCCCTCATGCTACTTCACCAATATCCGCCTTTCTCTACTGTCCTTACCTCCTCTGAGCACCAGCAGGCTGACCTCGCTCCCCACCGGCAGCTCCTTCAGTATATCCACCACTTGCGCATGGCTTAGCGTCTGCACGTTCTGCCTGTTGATCTCCTTAATAACATCACCCTTGTGCAGTCCACGACACCACTGTGCGTCTAGGATCATCTTCACCTTCTGGCCTAGTGGACAGTCGGCAATAGCAAACCCAAACCCTCCGGGGCCTTTCACCAATGGCACAGTGACTAGTTCTGGCTGTAGCATACAACCCTCTGGCCTGTCATTTGCACTGGTGGACACACTGGGCAGTGCTGCCACCACAGGCCGTCCACTGGCATCAGTGGTGAGGTAGTGGAGCTCCTGTGATGAACTATGCAAAGCATCACCCTTTACCAAAAGTGGTTGTCCGTTGATAAGAGGTACAGCTGTTACTACTTCGCTCGCAGGCAGAGGAGGTGGAGGAGGAGGGGGAAGGTCTTCGCCATCCTCCTGTACATCCGGGGGCAATGAGTAGCCATGGCACAACACCATGTCAACATATTGGTTGATGGGAATACACTGGAACATCTGCACTACATCACTGTGGGTTTTACCCAGTACCAGGGTGCCATTGATCTCCACAATGACATCACCTAAAAAGAAAAATGTACAAGTTGAACTGATTTGAGGATTTTCTATTGTCTGTTGTATTGCAAAAACATATCGAGAGAGTTGTATTGCTACGGTTGGGTTGATGAGTAAAATAAGTACAAGGAAAGTCAGCCTGCACTGACCCTACCCTGTGACCTGGCCAGTATAAACAGGGGTATAACAGAATGCTTGCCGTTACACAAATCTGATCAACTGTACTGTCATATAAACCACTCAGCCAAAACCTTAAAACAACACAGAATAAAACAATAGCATTCATTATCTTCTTTAAGCTCTGGAAGACAATAGTGTGCAAAAGTCTTAAGCAATAATTAGATTAAATCCTATGTTAAACTAAAATAGTAGATATAACACCCATCTGCTGTTTATTAAGAACAAAGCTACCACACACCAGAGGCCATCTTGTTATCTTGTGCAGCTGGTCCGTCTGCCAGGACATTCTTCACCTGCAGGAACTCATCAGGTCTGTCTCCACCGATGATGGTGAAGCCGAAGCCTTGAGCGCTCTTTTTCAGAGATGTGTGGTATAGATTGCCCTTCAATTGGGTCGGGTCACGAGTGAAGCCTGGTGTACCCACTTCGCCACCTAAAGAGAAAAGAGTCATTTATTTGTAAGGAAATTATAGTTGTTTTTTTCTGGTGGATCACAACAAGGACTGTCATAAAGTATACACATGCAAGGCAAATAAATGCGAGATAGGGAATTATATTTCTTCAGTCCTCATGACAGCTTTTTCTGCTTGACTGACCCATAATTAAAGAAACACTTCATTCAGCCTGGCTATAAACAAATCCATTATAATAGTGTGCTTTATGACACTGTAATTGAGCACAATCACTGCAGAATGTACTTTACAGGCATTGTAAATCCCTAAATTATGTTATTCCTATTTGGTTCTCATGTTCTCCTTTTTAAAATGAGTGTAACTGTTTTAGCTATGAATTTAATACACACATATAACACGCGTATACACGTAACACACAAACACACGCACACACAACCCTACCTAGTCATTTATTTATCAGCTCTTCAAGCAGTATGATACCTGGATAAGGCCTGTTATTACATGTGTATATTTGTGTGTATCCACTGCCTTGCACAAGCACCAAGAACAAACTTATATCCGTCAGCTGTGGTTATAAAATATGCCCTAGACTTTGAAATTAAATCAATTATTAAGAAACTGAAATATGGTACACCTGTGAGCTGGTTAGACAAGGCTACCCATCCAAACATCAGTGACAAATTAAGGTGGGCAATAATTAAAGAAAAAAAAAAAACAACCAAGAGGCTGAAGAAGCTATGGGAAATCTCTGTACCTGAGCTAAGAAATGCTTTGTACAGGACAAATATTTTCTAGGCTGAGAAAACAGCCTGGAAAATAAAGGCTGGAAAGCTGGGCTTAATGACAGAGTTGTAAGGAGAAAACTATTATTTACCAAACTATTCAAAATCACAATAAGTTTGCGTCAAAAGGCATACTGGAGATTCTGCCAACATCTGTAAAATGCCCAAATTTAACTTCTTGTCCTTGTTTCAAATTTCTATGGCACAAACCAAACGCTGCTCACAACCCTGGGAACACCATGCCCACAGTGAAGCACAGCCGTGCATCATCATGGTGTAGGGATGATCAGCAGAGAATAGGAAACTGCTAAATGTAGGGCGATTCTTGAAGAACTGTCTGCAAGTGTCTGCAATAGACCTTGCAGCAAGACAACAGCCCTAAGCTTAATCTAAAGGTATTTATCTAAATGTATTAAGAGTGGCCAAGCCAAATCCCAGACCTCAAGTCAGTTGGGAATCTTTGGCAAGATTTCAAAATAGCTGTTCAACAATGGTGCCCCATCAGTATGATAGAGCACGAGCAATTTTGCCAGGACAAATTGGCAAATGTCCAAAACTGAACAAAATATGTCTTTAAACACTGGCAGACCAAGTATTGTCCTGGGGTGGTGGGGAATAAATTTACTAAGCAGATGTCTACAAATTGTGTGCCAGTGTGAGTTAGAGCGTATATGTGTGTGTGTGTGTGTGTCTGTTCCCGGTAATGGATTGGCACTCAGTACTGCAGGTTAGGCCCCAGCCTCCTGCGACCATGAATTGGATTAAGCAGATATAAATGTGTCAGTCAAATTCTAAATATCCCAGTCAAGTACATTTTAATTCCAGACTGTAAGACTACAAAATGTGGAAAATTTGGACCCCGGACTGTTAAGCAACTGAAGCTTTACATCAAGCAAAAAGGATTAAAAAAATATCCACCTACAAAGCAGTGGTAAATATGCACAAATCAAAATAAAATAAACAAAATTCAAATGATGAAAAAAAATGAAAAAATAACAATCAAATTTATCTGTTTGAACATTAAATATTTCGTAATTGTAGTGTATTCAAATCATTGTATTCTGTTTTTATTTATGTCTTAGTCCCTTTTCGCTGGAATTGGGGTTGTAGATGATTAGATTTCAATATCATTTCAGCGCTTGAATTTTACATATTTTTATTATCATGTACTGTGCATTAATCTGCATAGAACTCTGAATCTTGTGCAGAACATGAAATAGCTACCTCATATATTTAATAAAGAACATAACACAGAAACTTAATATCTGTTAGATAGAACAGCTGTTTACCTGGTGCTTGTGCTGCCCCCTTCTGGCTCTGTGCAGCAGCAGCAGCCTCCTGTGCAAGTTTCCTCTTTGCTTCCAAAACTGGGTTCTCGAATTGGGTTCTTTGGTTAATATGACTGCAGAACACAAAGGCAAAGACAGCAGATGAGCAAGAGAGAGTTAGTATTATGAATTAGCAATATTCCTCTCTAACAAGAAATACATAATAACAGAAGGATTACATAATAAATGTTTGTAATATTTGTTTATACACATTGTGTCTGTCTACTATAGCCTGTGTGATAAGCAATCATTTCATGAATAATTAATACACAAACTTAGGTTTCTACACTCTTTCTAATATTGTGTATGTTTTTGTTCTAACTATATACAGTATGATTTTTCACAGCTTTGATGCCATCAGTAAAATTGCTTCATATTGGAAATAGCAAAAAGAGACTAATCTAATGGATAGACTTATTCATGCTTTCTTTCGCTTTAATAGACTTTTCTGTAGATCAGATGAGGAGTGTACAGTATGTGTGTGACATAAAGAGAAACTTGGAACGTACTCTACGTAATATGTGCCATACTGTGCATCCTCAATCTCCTCCCAGCCATATGGAAGCTCTATAGAAAAAAAATACATTAATATACAGTACGCATAGTATGCATAAGACATTGTTCACTTGGTGTGTTTGTTTGTAGCTATTATTATTCGTATTCCTAATCTCAGCTTTTACCATTAAATATGTTTTATAATCTTTTAATCTAATTTTTCACTCAATAGTGTATTATATGTGCGCTAATAAGTAGTTATCTCAAGGTCAAACTTCTGTCATCAGTTCCAGTCCTCATATCATTATAATAACATCCCCTCGTCTAGTCTTATCCCTTAATTACCTGTTATAGATTAGAATGTTAGACTATAATGTGTATTTTTGTATTTATTATAGGCCTATTTGTATTTATTTTACGTTTATTTTACGTGAGCCCTTTGTGCTCTGTGTAGCACTGTGATCCTGGAGGAAAGCTGTTTCGTTTCAATATATACTTGAACGTAGCTAAAATGACAATAAAACCTCTCTTACTCTGACTCCGACTCTGTTCCCGGTATACCATGCCATGGCTAAACTTACCAGCTGAAGACATAAGAACCTACAATTACTGCATTTATTCTATATAAATTATTGTATTACATTATATGGTTTTATATTTAACAAAAATCATAGATCGAATGAACTTAACTATGTACATAAACAACTCATCCACAACTCATCAATGAAAATGATCAGAGAAGGATAAATCATTCAGGGGAAAACATGGTGCACAGTCAAGCAAGTGGCAGCATGCAATACTGATGTTGCAAGTAATGTATACGAATGCAGAATTTAGAATGACCAGATAGAAAGATTATATATTTTTTTTTACATTGTGGGGACATTTTACAGGTCCTCATAAGAAATAAATGCCCCCTATTATTAACTAAAAATGCAACTGCAATGTGAAAGACGAAAAGAACAAACATATTTGCTTTAGATTACTGAGGTTAAGGTTAGAGAAGGCCACTACAGAATTAAGTAACGAGTAAGGCATCTGAAAACAAGTAATGCATCGTGCACAGGATGAGCATATTTACATGGCGGGGATAAAAAAAGAGAAACAGCCGGTGATTGAAGGTCATTTTTTCTAAATGAGGAGGTCCCTGAGCTTGTACTACCAGCAGACATTAGTGAACAACCACCAAACAGGGGTTCCCTGAACCAGACAACCTTCTGGCAAGGTCCAGTTCTAAGACTTGCATCCCCACAGTAGGTACTTTTTACAGTGGACAATGATTACAGTGGTGAGAACTCTCATGGTAAGACAGATTTGAGACTAGGCAGCCCCATACTCAGCAAGGGGCATAAAATGGGTGCTGTGACACATTCGACCTTTATCTAGCACAAAACCGATATGTTACTACAAGGACCCAAAGCGTAAGGTATGCTAACGTAAAAAATATTTATATATATTTAGTATAAATAAGTTTTACAAATATCTAGGCCCAAAGCCCTAATTGAGCAAGCATGGGGTGACAGTGACAAAGGAAAAAATATTATAAGGAAAAAACCTTGGGAGGACCAAGACTCAAAAAGGGACATGAGCACCTTGAGTGAAAATAATCAAGATCAGATATATTTTAGACATGCCACACAGTGAATTGATGTCATAGCGACACATTGGCTTCACTATGTATCTGTTTTCTCTGCATCAGGGGCTTCACATGGGATTTTGCACATGCTGCATTTTATAAGAAAGAGGTTATGTTTAATGAATGAACACTGTAATATTGCAGCTGGGCATTTATCTAAGATTAATAAAAATATATACACAAACCACCAAACCTCCCTCTATACAGACATATGATGGTCAACCAGCATTACCAGCAAGATCATTTGAAATCATCAGCTAAAGCTTATAACAACCTGGTACAACATAGGACTTGTATGATCAGCATCCAAAACATATATGACAAAACATATGCTGGTCTTCGCTATTTTAAGTGGAAGTGGGTGGGGCATTAACCCATTAAACATCCTGCTGTCACAGGGCTTGAGTTCGAGTTAGGAGCATGTGTAGAATTAATAAACTGATTAGATGTAGTAGTCAGAATGACAAAAATATAAACTTTAGTTTCAACCAGTAACCAGTATCTCCTTTATAAGTTAATTGAGACTGCTAGTGCTAATTCTTATATTTTCACTGATGCTGTTCTGTATGTTTTTAGTATGTTTCTGTATTAACACAACAAAAGTGAGAGAATGAGTGAGGGACAAATGTAATAAGAGGTTTACCTCTGTCTTCACACTTTTCAGGTGGTTTGGCTTTTTTGACAAGACGAGGGTCCAGCCACGTGGTAGATTTGGTGTTGTGGCTGTTGAACAAAGAGAAAACATGATGCATTTATCTCACTCAAGATGTAAAATTGAATATCTTATTCAAAGGTTTGTGAAACTCAAATTGCCTGTTTTGTTGATGTCCCAAATGAAAAGTCACAACCATAAATGGAATGAGCTTAAATAAAACATGACTTGTTCAACCACTCTCACTTAATCCAGTTTAGGATTACAGGGCAATAGGGCCTAAAAGGTAGTACAGATTGCACAGTGAACACCAATCCTGGACAGGGCACCAGTCCATTGGATAGCACATGCATGTGCACTAAGGGTTGCACAACTAGTAAAGGGGGATGACCAGTCATGTTTTCCATAGCCAAAGCAGAAAGAAACTTGAGAGTTCCCCATTTCTAGTTGTCTTAATTAGAACAGTTAAATGCTGATAGACAACATCAGAGGATGCATCAAATCGTATTTGAAATAACAGACCTACATGGCCTCTAAATTAAAATTCCAGCTTCAGTGCTTTCTTAGGCTACACTTTAAAAAAAACACTAAATGAATGTGCAAAATAATATAGCAGTGCAGTGCTTAATTTGAGCCGGATCCTGACAGAACAACATCTGGTGTTACACTGGTACTTCTCATATCTAGAGCACATACCTTTAAATCCATCTTATATGTGTTTTTATATATGAACTCAAATATTAATAAACACATTTTAACTTGGGGAGGGGGGGGTTAATTAGGAGTATTTGATACACTGCCAATTTTGCAAGTGCTCCCACAAGTAATTTTTATCGTAGGTACACTTCAACTTCACTTCAACAAAAGACAGAATCTAAAAAATGTCACAATATCTGATTTTTATGCTCAATATATGCATTTTATTGCATAAAATAAGTATTTGATCACATACCAACTAGCAAGAATGCAGGCTCACATACCTGTTAGGTTTTTTAAACCTATTCTGCACTCATTACCTGTATTACTTGCACCTGACTGTTAGTAACACACTGGATTAAAATCCTGCAGGGCATGCAAGGTTCCCTTTCTCACGCCAGCAAATGTTCAGTCCCAAGTTCACCAATGACCCTCTGGATGATCCAGAGGAGGCAAGGGAAAAGGTCATGTCGTCAGATGAGACCAAAATATAGATTTTTGGTATGAACTCCACTCACCGTGTTTGGAGGAAGTACAACCCCAAGAACACTGTCCCAACCCTGAAGAATGGGGGTGGAAACATCATAATTTGGAGGTGATTTTCTGCAAAGGGGACAGGACGACTGCACCATATTGAAGGGAGTGTGGATGGCATCATCTTTTGAAAATTTTTTGCCAACAACCTCCTTTCCTCAGTAAGAGAATTGAAGATGGGTCATGGTTGGGTCTTCCAACATGACAATGACCCAAAAAACAAAACCAGGGCAATAAAGGAGTGGCTCCGTAAGAAGCATTTCAAGGTCCTGGAGTGGCCTAGCCAGTCTCCACACCTGAACCCAATAGAAAACCTGAAAGATCTGGAGAGGATCTGTATGGAGGAGTTGGTGAAAATAAATAAATATTCCAAAAAAACATATTTCATGCAATAAAAGCAAAATGAATTATTTAGAAATCATATCATGTGATGTTCTTGTTATTTTTTAGATTCTGTCTCTCACAGTTGAAGTGTAACTAGGACAAAAATTACAGACCTCTCCATTCTTTGTAGGTGGAAAAACTTGCAAAATCGGCAGCATATCAAATACTTATTTTCCCCACTGTATTTGTGTTTACCCTGCTTTCCACTGGCTCATTTTCTTTGATAGTAACTGGCGTAATTAGATCATCAGAGCTTTGTGCGCTCAAGCGTCAGGTGAGCTTGCGAGCGGAGACAATGTAAGTTTTTTTTTTTATCGATATAAATATTCTAATTTGAAGGTAACTGCATTACGTATTCCACTATAAGCAGTGATGTGTTTACATGTTCTAGAAGATTTTCACTTAATGCCCACTTGCAGGATTTAGGCATTTTCTGTGCTCCCTTACCTGATGTTTAACAATTTAAGCACTGCAGTGCTGTAGAACTGGACTCTGTCTTCATGCAACCGTAATACTGTTTGTTCTGACTAGTCAACTTCAGCATCCCATTGCGATGTGGTGTAGTGGATGTTCTAGTCGACTAGTCTATGCAACCTCTAGTGCGCACACACACAAACGCAAAACATTTTAGAGACATCAATTGACCTAGCACCTTTGCAATGTGGAAGGAATCCCATGCAGACATGGGAAGAACATGTAAAATCCACACAAACAGCAGCCAGACCAAGACACAAACTCAGTTCTCTCTACCTGTGTACTGCCCATATTAGAAACAACAAGCTCTTTTTCTTTACCTCGGCAAATTTGTCCAACATCTCAAGCTTTGCCATAAATGGGTCATGCATCGAGGTGATTATCACAAGCAAAGCCAAAGTGACGCTAATGGCAAAATAAAGGTTTCAGAATGGTTTTAGAGCATTTTATACATGCTGCTCAGGTGACATTTCTATTTCAGTAAGCAAGCTGCAGCTAATTATTATTAAAGCTGGGTCTACAAACAAATCTAATGACTAACCAACATATATTAATAAATCAATTCTTCTATTATGCAAACGCCCGATAGTTCATTAGTGAAATTATTGTGCTAGATGAAGGAATCATTTCATTCTAATGTTAATCATGCAAATCCACTGCTGTTAACACTTCATCTTCTGATCAAACAACAGAGAGACTACACAGTCAAGTTACAGCCTGTATCACTATTATTGCATATAGCATAAATGTTACATATCCCAAATTCTGGCAATAGCAAGCATTTACTTCATTAAATACTAGAAAACTATTTTCTAATACTGATTATGCCTGTACACTGAGGTGAGATTTTCACTGGCTTGCTAATGCAGCCTGATAATTTTGAGAAACCATGTGAGAACACAAGCTCAAATGTCATGTCTTGGCTCTGGTTGCTTTAAAGTACATGTAGGCCAGGGTTTGAACTATATTTACTCCTGCTCGCTCTAATCAAGTATGAAAATCACATTCTGCTCATACTAAAACTTGAAACAGTTGTGCCACTATGCGGATCATATACAGTAATGTGCATTATGCCATCATTAGATTTGTTATTGTAGCAATGGTATAATGACCATATATAATGTATTTTGGATTACTGGGCCCAGAATTTTGAGTCATTGCCCTATAATACTCTGTTTTCTCTGATCTTCTTTCCAATCTTTGTGAGCGTTAGCTTATTTTAGTCATTCCCTTTTGAATAGTTTTTTTTCGGCTTCTACCCTTTCAAAAAAACCATTACTGATTAAGCTTCTTCGGCTGACAGAAGGGTCAAATTGGCATCCCGATGAACCTCAGACTGTTTTGCAGTGTTTTTAATACTGCTTACATGTTTCCTGCATTTTTTGGTTGCTTTCTAACGAGAAACAAGAAATTAAATATGGTCATTCTTTGCTAAAACAATGCCATATCAAATCAAATGATTCTTTTTCCACAGAACAGTGGGTATATTTATAAATATGCTAATGACAAGTAAATGCTACTTGGTAGGTGATGCATACTACTACACCTACTGCCCTGTACAACTAAATCAAATAGTGTGTTGTTAATAATGCACAAATAAATGTATGCTTGCTTACCAAAGTTCAAGTCAAACAAAAGTTAATGAATACAAGTATTTCATACTTTCTGTTTTTGTGATGTTGTGATGGTTTTGTTTTAAATAATGCTGGTAACATAAGGAACACTAAGCATGGAAACAATTTCCTGTACTACTCTGTAGCTGAGAATAGTAGAAGTAAATATTTCTATTGTGTGTTGTGATGGTGTTTGTGCAAGGAGTTATGACTACTTTTTTGTTAAATCCTGCAGCTATTCTTTGTTTTGGCAATTTTTGTGAAGATTCTAGATTCAAAGCTTTATTGTCATATGAACAGTAGGAAACAAGTTTCCCTGCCCAATGAAATTCTTACTTTGCAGTCCACCCTGGATGTCAGAATTACAAGATAGATATAGTAAAGTCTAAAAAAAAAAGGATTAAATAACAAAAGTAGTAAAATAAAAAATAATATGTACATCGAGCAAATACTGTATAT
>JAUZST010009855.1:0-12741 GCA_034779995.1 Parotocinclus haroldoi | reverse complement strand
TAATGGCTACATGTTGTACATGCTGTTCAGTTACCAAGTAAAAGAGTTGTACTGCATCCTCATGTCCGTGAATGATTGCTATAAGTAACTCACAGTATTAATATTATATAGTGAGTCTGAAAACCACTACATTCAGAAGTTAATACATTCTACAAAAGAAACATGACCGACGCAGAGAAGAAGGTTCGCCTTAAATCCTCAAAAGTCTGGGAGCGCTTCACGCAACTAAGAAATGTATAACATGCAAGCTTTGCAAAAGTGATTTGACTTGGCACAGGAACAAATGGTGATAATACAGTAACTGAAACGGAAACATCTTGGAGTAACAGATGAGGATTACCATGAGAACTGGCATAGCATAGCACGGTTCATGCTGTTTTTTACTTGTTGACTGGATAATGGCAGTGATAGAGTATGTGTGTGTTACTTTTAATTTAAGTTTAATTAGCTTAGGCAGTGTTTATGTGCTTTATAAATAAATATAACTTGTATACAGTTGTGGTAATTAATGATTAAGCTTAAGTTTACATTTTCTGACAGAGTATGAGTGAAGACACTGCACTGTATAGGCAGGATAAATTGCACTTATCCATTATCCAGTTAACAAGCAAAAAAACAGCATGAACTGTGCTATGCTATGCCAGTTCTTATGGTAATCCTCATCTGTTTGCTCCTGTGCCAAGTCAAATCACTTTTGCAAAGCTTGCATGTTACACATTTCTTAGCTGCGTGAAGCGCACTTTTATAAATATATACCTGCTTCTGGTGCTAGTCCCATGCCTAGATGGCGTCAGATCTGTGCCATATCTAATATGAAATGGATTGGTGTGGTAACACCTAGTGGGAGCAACTTGTCTGGCTTTTCTTTTAATAGAAACTGAATGTTAAAGAACTATAGCAGCCCTGTCAAATGCCAAATTCTGGGTGTTCAGCAGGGCGATGCTGTTTTAATATCATATTAAATTCATTGTTTTGTTTCATTGTTTCCTATTGTCATTTAAGAGTTGGACTGTAAATGGTGCATATCTGTTGTTTACATTACCAGTTCTTTAACACTGTACACAGTTCACTCATTGTAATTTTAGTTTTCTGCTGTTATGAAAAAAAGCATGTACTCCTTCTTGTATTGTTTCCCATTTTGACCATTTTGTGTTTTGTCCCCTGTGGAAAACAGAATAGTGTTTTTCCACTATAAACTTATTAAATGTCATCCGTATTGACATTAAGACACGGAGGTGTCGGCTAACTAATGCACAAATAGATTTTTAAGGTCAGGCTGCACACTTTCTTCAAGTATTGTTTTTTATTATTTTCTTGAACGTCTGGTCGTCTGACCTCTGTCTGAAATTTCCTAAAGCGAGATATAATGGGGATGGGACATTTCATTTTCCTCTTCTCCATCATGTTATTCTTCTGCCAGAAGCTTTTTGTGACCCATGACATGACATTAAGAGGACTGAAATCTAACGTCGTATGTAGGGATCGTTTTATGTGTGGATTCATAAGCACAGTGCGATTATTTATTTTCCAGAATCTAATAATTCCTTGGGGTTGATTCTCACAGGGTTAAAATCAATGCAAGGTTACAAAGTAATATCACGCAAGAGGAAGCACAGTTATCCCTGATCTCGTACAGCTGTAATTACTTTTCGGCTTCACCATCAGAAATTGTTCAGTTACTATTCCATTAGGAAGGAAACTCATGTACGAGCAACACATCATGTCTGGAGAACAGCTGGCTCTTTTGAGCTACTTTTGTCTGTATCAGGATGCTTTTTGTAGTCTAATGTTTCATGAGTGTATCCATGTTTGAGGATTCTGTGACATCATTGTGCATGTAGGATACTGGTGTAGGTATCAAGTACAACGTCCCATAGGAGTGTAACATTGCCTTCACACTATAGTGACCTGAGCTTTGTATCTTGTGGATGCAACTATCTGCGAATGGCAGCCTTGCTTTTGGGAAGTTTTGTGAAAAAGTGGTAGTCCAGTCTGAAAAAATTGCTCGGTTTTTGTTGCTTTTGTTTGGAATGCGTACTAACATCCTAGTGAAATTTTTATAAATAGGAGTTTTAAAAAATGTTTATTACACCAAAACGCGGCTTAAGGAACTGCAGTAGAATAGCTATAGGTGCAATTATTATCGTATTAGAAATGAGTAACTTAAAAAAATACTGTTTCACAGTATTTACTAAATGTCACTGTCATTTTTAGACATTCCCAACTTATTTACATGGCACAGTTTCACAATAGAGCATCATCTCAGCAGCTTTACAAACATCTAGGCCTGCAGCCCTGACTGAGCAAGCCTAGGGCAACAGTGGAAAGGAAAAACTGCCTAAATGTTATGAAGAAAAAGCCTTTAGGTCCAGGACCCAAAAAGGAAGCAGAACTCTATCGGCAGCCTGGATAAGATGTGTAAGAGTTAAAATAAGTTGCCTAATTAATCAATTTGTAGTAGTAGTGTAAAAAAAATTGTTAAATATAAATGTAAAACATAAATCAAGTAGAATGCAAAAAATATATTGACTAATATAAATTCAACAGAATACAAAATTGAAGAATAGAGAATGATAATACATATAATTAAAAATCTATATTTCTATGAATGATTCTTGGCATTATTTTCTATTCCAGAAAAGAGAGTGGGGAAGTTTTGCTGGTATGGCATCCTCAGCGTAACATCACAGCTTTTTGTAAAGTTGAGATTATGGTGATAATAGATAGAGATGCACCAATTGCAATTTTATTGGCCAATTCTGATTGCAAATATTTTTCATATGATTGGCCGATTCCAATTGTGGCCAAATGACTCTTTTTTTTTTTGGTCTGAGAAATAGAGAAAAAAATTAAGAGAATTTTTTTTCAACTTCTCTTTTAATTAAAAATGGGATAAACAATATGGCCCTAAAATAATACCACGAGCTGTTTTATTTTTCGTTTTTTAAAATTCTGTATATTCAGCAGAATGATGCTGTTTTTAAGATTGTATCGTACTTTTGTTCTTCAAAACGTTTTCGCAGTTGTTCCGCCATGACACCATTTTCTTATTACAAACATCAGAAGGGCAAGCATTGAAGGCAAAAAGAAGCGTTGATGGCATTCTTCTGTCTGAAATAAATCCCTGCGTCCTCATTAGTAATGTGCTTTGTGTAAAATACTTTAGTTGATAAAATCATCATTTCCTTCCTCATCAAGGGCGTACATCAGCAGCGGTCTCTTAAACAAACCGGCGAGCGGCTGAGCTGTGTTTAAATCTCCATACAGACACAGATCTCACAAATACAAATACAAAATAATTGTATCAATAAGGAATGTTTGTACCTAATGACAGCAAACCCTGTTTCTTTCAATCTGGAGCCCTGCTTTAGCTATTCACAGATGTCACTGGTCCTTAATCAGATCGTTTAACTTTGTGTTATCAGATGATGAAAACCAGGCTTAAAAGCTTTGACATCTGGATCAGTGTTGTTTGTTTTCCACAGCTGGCTCAGGCATTGTGGCATCTTTGTCTGGCACCCTCATCAATGCTCAACGTCTCTGGTGGCTACGGATTTGGCAAACTGTCATCATGTGGCACCGGTCTCATGGCTGAGGATGGTTTGGTGTATAAACTAGATATGTGGGTACTGTATTTTACTGGACTGGTCAAAGACCTAAACATAAAGCTTCACCTTAAACTTTTCAGACCATACTATTAAATTCAATTCCTTTGCCAAATGTGAATTTTATGTGCAGGCTGTTTTTGGATCAGCTCTGACCCTCTGCAGGTTTTGTAATCTTCAAATATTTTATGATATACATTTGCTAGGCATACACTCAGAATACAACATGTGTATCTTCTCATAAAGTTTCTTTAAAAAAGAAACGTTTCTCATGCTGCTTGCTGTGCTCAGGTGAAACCGAAATAAGGAGCGTTTTAGCATCCTGTTTGTTCAGGGTCAGTGAATAATGCTGGAGGAAGAAAATGCTTTCTGAATGACTGACTGGTGTGCTCGCCCAGTTGACAGAAAGTGCTCAGAAAGATGTTTTTTGATGATGCATTAGTGGTCCGTTTCCCCTGAGGCTTTGGGGAGACTCCATGTGCCGTACCTCACATATAATCATGCAGTATCGCTGTCAGAGTTGTCTACATTCACTTACTGGACCTGCAGTCAGCTGATTTTATAATATCCAGAATGTTTCTGATAAAAGCATGGAATTGAAAATAAGATATACACTGACCAATCAGAGCGTTAGGACTGCCTGCTCCGTTGTGTTTTCTCTGTAGGTTTGAGTCAACGTTGTTACACAGTGTTATTGTCAAAAGGATGGCAAGTCATGTCAAGGATGACAGTGATGAGGAAAACATTTAGGGAATCTTCCCAAAATGCTATAAGAAACCTCAAAAAGAGCCTAAACATTTTGAGATGTGTAAGAATTAAATCAAGTTACCCAGTGAATGTGTTTGTAGTAATCGTTTAAATGAACATGCGCTAAATGTAAAAATGTATTTCATAATATATAATACAAATAAAATATAATTAGTCAAATAAATCTCGGGAGGCACAGCCAATCAGTAGATGCTAAACTGTGCATACTTGTAATCATGTACAGGACAAAATATCGGAGGGGATTGATGTGTAGATCGGCACTGTTGGTCACTGGAGCAGTGGGTATTGATCTTTTGGCATGAGAAAGCAGCATCTGGCAGTCTGAAAGACAGATCTGGCTTTGATGGCTGAATGGAGAACATTAACTGCTTTTAGAGTTGGTAATTTTGATAAAGGCGGATTAAATCCCTGGAGCGTTTTTAGTGGTTTGGGAAGAAAAACCTTAAGGTGACATCATACAGTGACATTCTAGAGAATTTTGCTTCTAACCTTGTGGTAACAGATTGGTCCTTTCCCGTCTCAAGTAAGGGGAGGTGGGGGTGGCTGAGGCAAATCCTCGCAGTCACGTTCCCTGAAAAGTGTAGAGGGGCAAATTAGGACTACGGTTTCGGAACGAGATCCTCAGCGAGCACATATGGATGTGACGTTGGAGCGTTCACATACTTTTGGCCGGGTTGTACACAGTTATTACTCATGTCTCTGGAGTTATGGACGTGCAGAATTTATGCGTTACACATGAGAAGGCAAAAGCTGCGCACAAACTCGTTCATTTGATCTTGGCCAAAAGTCTTGTACTAATTACGTTAGCAGGCTGCACCACGTTTCGATTCCTGCGACGTACTTCCAATCCAAATGCTGCACAGCGTGAGGTAGAATTTCAGAAATGGGCCCAGCGTAGGAGATAAAAATGATTGAATTTGGAATCTGTCAGCACTAGAACACACATACTCGTATGCGTGTCTGCTCAGTGGATGGGGAACGGTAACGGGAGCCTGGTTTATAATAATCAAGAAGCTTCGACTGCAGTAAATATTTACATTGGCATCATTTAACAGAATGGCTTGCATCATACGATACAAACCAACATGGGTTAAAGGTCTGAGGAGCCCAGCGTTGGTAGTGCAGGGATAGGAACCTAAGACTCTGATCCACGGTACAGAAAATTAACTGATAAATCAAAGTACTACATTAGGGTGAAAATCTATCATGGTGTATTTTGCCTTTCCTTGCCCTTGGACGAGATTCTAAGGTGATCTGGCCTTTTCTGCATCTTCCTTGTGCTAGAAGACGTGCTGATCCTGGGCTTTCGCACCAAACAGTTCTTCTAATCTGGGAGGAACTATCCCCTGTGGAGCTTGTTAGAGAACTACATTGGTTGCAGGGCTTTTATAGTTTACATTTTCACCGTTAATAGGGCTGATACATTATTTTGAGTTCATGATTCAAATGTATTACGTTTATCAATTTTACGTTCTATAAAAGGCATTTCCTTTATTTAGAAAACATATAAAGAATGCCAAACAATCCATTTCTTTTCTCCTGCTATTATACACATTTATGTTTACGAGACCCAGTTAACATGATTAATTTTGTCTGAAAAGCCCTATACAAATACATTTAAACATCCCAGATTGCTTCATATTCTGTTGGATATATGTAGGATGATATGCCATAAAATGTATGATATAAAAGAATGTAACAACATTATTACATACGCCCACAGTTCTTGCGGCGTGAACAAGGGACAAGGGGGGTACAGATATAGGAGTGATGGCAAAAGTTTGAAAATGTGCAAGTGTCTTTTTTTCCTCTCAGACACGAGACCCTCCTGGTCCATCTCTTGCCCCCTAGAGATCTGAAATACAGGCTGGGTTTGTGGCCATGTGATGCAGTAAAATTGTAATAAAATAATAGAGAGTAGTGGAAAGGGAAAACTCCCTTTTACAGAAACCTTAGCCTTTGTCTATTTCAGAGAAAATAACAGGATTACTTCCTATTTATCACCCAACTCAGCTCATTTTGGTTCCTCATATCTGATTTACACACAGCTCCCCAGTTCCTCCTCCTGTCCATGTGGGCTTACTCTGGGTACTTCAGTTTCCTCCTACATACCAAAGACATGCCTTGGGTTAACCGGTGAGACAAACATCACGGTATGCATTTGACCGATTAGTATCAATGCATTCTTGTGTTGTTGTGAATGGCCATTGAAGCTGAAACTGCATTAAATAAATAAAACAAATAAATCAGAGTCATTAATAATTCAGTGACAAATGTCCCCCTGCTAACCTATTTCAGTCTGAATATGACTCTTTAAGTGGAACTGGTCTCTAACAGGGAACCCATCCATCTCTTGAGACTGAACAGTAACTATTTACCCACCGAGCTCTGAGAGCGTTTTACCTTGTTTGGGTTCTGCTGACTGTGTAGATGTGCAACACTTGTAGTAAAGGCCATGAGCGAGCTTATAAAGGTTATGAAATCCCTCAGAAATGGCTCGATGAAGTCATGTTTGAAGCTTAAAGCAGACTGCATGCTGTGCTCTGGTTTAAAACAGGCTCTTTCTGAAGTTTCCATTCTCAAGTATTTCACTCGTGGTATTATTAAAGTAGTATTTATCTCAAAATGCCCCCCTCAGACAGCTACATGATTTGGAAGCTTAAAGGGCTGGAAAATGATGGTAGTCTGGCCGTCTGTGTGAAACCTCGTTGTGGAAATATTCCTTCAAATTGATTGTGATTTTCCACGTTTGCTGCCTATCAATGATGAAAGTCGCCGTCACACGTTTAAGAACTTTTCGTTTGACCCCTGCTGACCCCATCTGAACTCCTGTGCTGTCAGGCTCTCTCTTTCCCATCGTTTGTCCTGTGCCAATGCTTCTATGATTCAGGTGTCTTAATCATTAATTGAGTGATACCAGTGTTATTTTCTCAATATCGCAGCATGATCAAACTTGTTTGTTTTTGGCCTAATATTGTGCTGGAGGAGGAACCTTTTTGTTTTTATAATTATTGCACAGGAGCTCAACATGTAGTGCTCACAAAAAATAGGGGATATTTCCAAATGAGACATCCGATAATGAAATATCCTCTAATTTTTATGAGCAGTGCAGAAAGCGGATCCCTCATCAGCACGGGATCAACGATGGGAAAGAGAGGGACAGGAGTTCAGATAGCAGGGGCAAACGAAAGGTTATTAAGTGCTACGGCTTTGCAATGTAGTGGATTTTTACTTATGAACTCTTTTCTTTGGACTAGCCCTTTTACACATATAATGGACAGATTGAGATATTCTGTGTTAAGGCCTTTTCACATTGAGTCAGAATTGTATGGGCAAAAAACACTGAAGTTTTGAAAAAGCGCACACATTGAATAATTGAGTAAGTTAAAACGTATTTATGCACACTCACCAATCACAGGTTAAAACAGTTCTAAACTTAACTGAAATGTAGAAGTCGAAAGTTATCAAATTAAGAACTGCATTACATATGAACCACACACACAAACACGGACACACAATCTCACACAGACCTGACAGAGACCTACACTGATTTTTGCTGCAACAAATCAATCGATATGTGAGAAACAGGTGCTGATGTTTTTTGACATAAAATTGGTAAATCATTTGCTTTAAGCAGCAAGAGTTTGTTTATCGATTTTAAACATGTTGAATACACTAAAAAACAGATCTACCGACACTATTACACAGGACCATATGACAGGCAGCGTCATTTTTGTTTGAGCCAAGGAGCTGACAGTGTTAAACCATAATCTGTTATAATTATGAGAGTATTTGTTACTTTACAGACAGGGTTTATCCAAAGACGACCTGAACAGTTACTGTTAATTTAAGTATAGTGTGCAGCTTAGACTTAACACTATGTAATTGTGGTTGATCTAAGACTGCGTCATTTCTGTGTCTGCTGAGCTGACAACATCATGTAGGAACACTATATTATATAGGACAAACCGTATCTAACTATTGCGGTCCAAGAACGCAATACCAGTGTATGAAGGTGAGTGTTTTGTGTGCGCTGTTGTATCTACCCAAATGACCTGTCTCAACGGTGCATAAATAAAGGGTTAGGGTTAACTACCTTTGTGAGAAATCAGTGTTTATCCAATGCAGTACGAGTGCTACTTGATCCCCGTTCCCTCCAGCCAGGAGTAATCAAAAAAGCTGTAACTTCTGTGTTATCCAGCTTTGGTCGAAGCCTAACTCGAGATCGCAGGCTGTTTATCTCTGACTTTCTGTTTCTTACACATTATTTGATCAGCTTTCTTCTCGTAAGGTGATAGCAGTCGTTCCAGAAACTGAAAGACTAAAGAAATGATTTTAACAGTGTTGTGCGCGAGTCGCCAAGCTCAATTTGTTATGACCCAGGCTTATTTATTACAATACATTTTGAGCTATCTGAATTCATTTCTCCCGCATGAATTGATAGAAATATGTAGTAGCGCTCCTTTGTTAGGGGTTTTTGAGTCATGGCAATAAAATCGGTGAAAGATGTGGAATTGTGGGCAGAATTCAGTCCAAGTTGGCTCTCAAACTAGGCTGAATTAAGGCTTGAACTCTCAAAAACCCCGTCCTAGGATACTGTCAGCATTTTGCCTTGTCTATAACTCATAAGAGTTAGACTAAAACCAAAACCACACCAGCTATTTAACATCACAATCAGATGCACATGCAAGTACTGTGCGTGTTTTAAACAGAGGAAAGAAATGTTTCCTTTACAGCATTGTCATACGATTCTTTTTTTTTCTAAGATGCTTTTCTCATACAGGAAATAAAACTCAAACCCAGAGCAAACTTATTGGGTGTGTGGTGAACCCCATTTCCCATCTGAACTTTTCTGGAAGCTTCCCTGCCTCTAACAAAACACAAAAAAGGCTTCAGCTGAGCTTTAAGAGATATAAGATAAGACCACCCACCTTCTGAACAGCTTTAAATGTGGCAATAAATTTCCCTTTCGTTTTTTGGAAAGAGTTTAAATCATTGAAACAAACCTTATGACTATTGAATATATCATGACCATGTGATTAATCTCATTTTCTGGTTTATTGCTATTGTAGATTTATTCTCCCATTTTAAATTTTTTATTGCTGTCTATACAATTAATACATTTTGTGTCTGTCTTTTTTGGGAATAAAAAGTCAAATTTGTTTTGGTAGCTACATTTATTACCAGATAGCAGCATCTTCTTGTTCATGGGTAAAAAAAACAAATGTAAACAAGGTAGAAGTGTGGAACTCACAAACGACCAACACCCCTGGTCATTTCTGTGCTTCCTGTGCCAGATCCTTGATCTTACTGTTACTAGACCATGCTGGTCTAGTTTACAGGCCCAGCTCCTGAATCAGGCCATTCTTGGTCTCTCAGGTAATGTTCTCTTGATCTATCCTATTCCAGAGCCAGAAAGGCTTGATGAAGTAACAAGCTCCTGTAGGGCCATTTCCCTTGATTGGTGCAGGATCGATCTGCAGGGTCCTTTGAGTTGACCTGTAGAGCATGACCGTGGTCGTTGGGGGCCTTAAGGGGTATGGTTAATTCCTTAATTCTGAACAGTCTGATTTAGTAGCGGCTTTACATTTGGACAGTTGACAGTGTTCTTTCTTTGTTGTGCCACTAAACGTGTGTTTAAGCTGGAGTAATGATACAGCAGAGCTCCTGCGGTCACGTGCTTGGTTTAACTCTGTAGTTAGATGTATATTGTTTACTGCTAGAAACACAAAGGATTTATAAAACTCTCATTTAACCTTCTGTCTACGCCTATAATAAATCCACATGGCTTGTATTTTAAAACAAACTCCTGTAGCCGAGCTTTACAGTTGGCTATTATAAGTTGGAAAGTTTTGCCAGTGGAATAGAAAATCCATTTGATTTGGTCACCTGGACTCGACTCTGTGTGGTTTGCTTGTCCTCCACGTAGGTTTGCTCCGGTTTATTCCGGCGTTCCAGAAACGTCCATTAGGTTAATTGGTCAGTTTTAATTGACCCTGTTTAAAACTGATGCATCTAATAAATGAGCAATAAGCAGTCCTTGTATCTTCTCTCTAATCTATAATTATATGAACTGGTTTACATTCACTTAGTGAGTCTCTTGTTTATCTGGCCCATTTGCTGTGTTGTTCCTAATGCTGTCGATTTGTGTTTTAGGCTTCTGTTAAACAAAAGTATCAGTCATTTCAATCTCTCTGTGTTTTCAGCGGTACCTCTGAGGCATTTGCATAGCGTTTTGTGAAATATATTTGCATTACTGTAGCTTTAAAAATGGCGTGACCATGGTAACGTTTGGTCAGTGACTGCTTCTGTCACGGAACAATACAGACAATAAACGGCATACCAGTACTCAATAGGAAGCTTATGATTTGTTGTATCAAAGTCCTCAAAGCTATATTATAAAACTGGCCTGTTGAGAAATATAAATAATGTAGATCATTGTGTAATTATTGTGATAAACACTAACACACTAATAGCCTTGTACGTCTGTGTCATATGGACCTGGCTGCAGTGTGAGAATGTGAGAGGAACCCTGGTTTGTGATGGTATCGCTAGTTCCTGAGAGGGATCCACCCGTCGTACTCATCGCCTCAGGCTCTTCTGCTTATCTCTTCAACATAGTTGATACCATTTGGCAGATCCGATCTCGTCTCGTTGGGGGTATGGTTAGTTTTTGCAGTCTTGTCCGGAGGTTGATGATTTTACAACCTTAATTATCACTGGATAACCACAGAGACTGCATTCAGGGTTGTGTTGTACTCAGCTCGGTGTGTGTGTTCATCAATATTCTTTGACCTCGTTTACGCTGGCTTTTAATCATCGATCAGAATAAATCCATATTAATTACTCGGGTTATTATTGCAGGGAGCATTTTTATAGCTGTTATTGTTGGAATGCCGAGTCTTTGATCTTGGTCTTGAGCGATTATAAGACTTGTTTAAAAAATATGCAGGAGTGTTCAGACCAATAAACCAGTCGTCCTAGGGCAGATTCTGACCAAGTTGTTCATTTCATTCTTACAGTCAACACTGAGTTTTAATGGACTAATTAACTCTTCTCCATTAAACACTCTTGTAATGTGTGCAATTTTCAACACACTCCAGCTGCTGAAATTAAATGATTGGGGTGGGGATTGGGGGTTGTTTATAGTTGATCCAGGCTCTGTAAACGGGAGGTAAACAGGGCAGTGAAGATGCAGTGGTTAAGGTACTGGACTGCTCTCCTAATGGACTGGCAAACTGGCACTGTTGGTACCGGCCTCAACTCTTGTATGCTTCGATTGGACCATGGACTATCAGAAAGTTGTCTTTTCTCTGAATAAGAGCATCTGCTAAAAGCTGTAAATTTCACTATTAGTATGATAGCTATGGTTGTTATGAACATTTCTTACAATGTTATTAGTATTATTTTACATGAAAGTATCAATGAGTGCGTATATTCCGATAACTGCAGAAAATCAGATTTTGTCAGTACTCCGACAACTTACATGAACTTGGGTAATCAAATGCGATCAGTAATAAGATTTCTACTTTGGAACCAGTCAGTAATCTCAGAAATATATGACATAATCTTTAAATTGTTCTATTAAATAATTCACTATTTTTGTTTGAGTCTCCACAGTGTTCAATACCTGTTTCTCTCCCTTTATGTGATGGGATTAAATCCTGCAAGAAAAATAAGTTACCAAATGGTCTATAGATGTGGACCTGGCAAACCATGGTGGGTTATGTAGTCGGGTAACTGGTATCCATGCTAAGAGTAATCTGATTGCTGAAAACCATGCTGTTTTTAACGCAACTTCAGTAATCAGATAGCTGCAGAAATCCGATGATGATTAAGTGCATATAAAGACAACTCTGTAGTGAACAACCCTTGTGTAACTACTGTATTGTTTTACCAGTATTGGTTACATTATAATGGCACTAAATATAACAGTTACACAACAAAATAAATAGGATCATCAATCTTCAGTGAGATGGCATAGTTGTTTGATTAGATGGAGTTATTTGTAAAAAAAAAATTATGAATTATGAAAAAAACCGAATTATGTGTAGCAGTTTGTTTTGGTCATCTCAGGTAATTCAGCTTAATTTCCGCCTGCTTGTGACAGACCTCGTCCCTGACCTTTAGGATGGAATCTGAAGCTATGTGGAATTTTTTTTTCCTAATCTCTGAGGGTGGAATAAAGGTCGTATGTGTATGAAGAGGCTGCCTGTCGGTCTGCTTAGGAAATGTCAGACCACATCAACAACACTTCTGCTTCCATATTCACACTCTCAGGACTAGGGCAAGTGTGTGTCTGTGTGTGTGTGTCTGTGTGTGTGTGTGTCTGTGTGTGTGTGTGTCTGTGTGTGTGTGTGTCTGTGTG
>JAUZST010009854.1:0-12741 GCA_034779995.1 Parotocinclus haroldoi | reverse complement strand
CAAACTCCTGGTGAGTCTTCTAGCATGGAACCAAAGCACAGCGTATGTCCCAACTGCTATTTTCCCAATTTTTGGAAGTGGCTGAGCTTACTGACCAGCCCACCGGCTGAGACCCAAGATGCAGTGGCCCATCTGCTATTCTATCACTAATCTCTTTTTATCTCAACTGAAAACAGTACCACACCCTAACACTCAGTGGGGTACAATCACTGCTGTTGTTGCTGAGCAGAGGGGACAGGGTGTAAAATGAGGAGTTCAGTTCACCAAAACGTGTCAGACTGGAGGTGTTCCAAAGAGGGTCTTAACTTCTTAACTTCCTTTAACTTTCTTCCTTTGTGTATTTGAATATTTCTCAATGCAATCAGCTATAACTGTGAATGCCAGGCTGGTGGTAAACTGTATAAAGGACAGGAATGCTTACTGTATAACTGATTATATTCTCTGAAGATTTTCATACATTCTGTATAAGATCACACTACACTGTAAATTTAGCTTTTGGGCTTTGGATAGCAAGATCAGCAATTACACTGCAAGGAAGGTGAGTATAAGCTATTTTAAAAGCAACATTTGCACTGATGGCTAGTTAAGATTGACATATAATCTGAAGTAATTACACACTGTCCTGCATTAACAGCATTAGACAAGATTATCTACAGGAACTTTATTACTGAGCTGTGCAGTTTAGAGCTAAGGGCATTGCCTAAGACAAAAAAAAATTGTTTCCTGCAAAGACGCGTACGCAGACACATCAAGATATGCAGACAGGGTTTTGATTGTAGGTTTTTTTTGCATTTCATAATGCGATGCAAGTGTGAACTCGATTTTGAGTGTTTCTGCAAGGGGCACTACAGTGACACCCAAGTTGCCTTGTATTTTTGATTTGCTTTTTATTCTAATGTTTGCTTACTCTGGACTATAGAAACAACAAGAGCAATTCCACCTTCTATTGAGTCTATGTGGCATGAGACATATTTAACCCTAGATGTTTACAGATGCTATGATTCGCTCCGCCTCCCCAACGCACCAAAGTGTTTTGCCCGCCACAGTAATCTTAGAACGCACGTTGGGCCTCATTCGTGAAACACAAGCAGAATTGTGCATACATTTTTTGTGAAACACTTTTTTCTGTAAATAGTGGTATACATGAAAATGTTTGTAATTCCAAAATATTAAGTACGATCTAATTTCTCACATAAAGTGTGAATAAAATCTGAAAGACTTCAAGTGTCATTAGGCTGAACTTGAACTAAAGTACAGACTGTAAGTACATAGTACATAAAAAAGTAAACGAATGTAAACATTACATTAAACACAATTGCACTCTGTTTAATAATACAGCCTGTTATTCCAAGAAACTTGGACATTTCTAAAATGGTGGCTCCTCTATTCAATCCACACACTTTCTTAGTGTGAATTTATCATCCAAACGACAGCATACATGTATGTATGCATATTATTTGCAGTAGCGATCTTAGAGTAGGTGAAATCTTTATGCTTATGGTTTCGTTAAAACTTTGGGGGGCTGTGGGACATTGCACATCATATGAGTAGTGTTTTATGTTAAACAATCCACATGATATGATAAATAAAGAATTTTAAAATGCTATTTAACATGCCGATTGCATATATTTACAATAAGTATTTTAAATATAGATAATATTTAATCAGCAGTGCTTCAAATTATTATAGATCCTTTGACATATGCCTGGCAGGAGAGCTAACCCAAAGCATAAATTACACGATTTCAAAACAAAAATATAATAAAAATAATAATAATTATAATAATTTCATCCAAATCCAACAGCCAGGAAAAAACATCATACAGTTAATAAGAAAAATCACAAAGATGCTGTGAGCAGAAATGATTGTTTCCTCTATTCGAATCCTAACAACCAGTCATTGTCGATTCAGTCTGTAAGAGGTTGAATCCCCACTGTGTGGAGCGTGGAAGGTTAACTAAAAGGATGAAATTTGTTATACAGTATCTTCCAAAAATGAGTTCACCCCTATTACACCACTACCACTATTATATCTTTTATTAGGACAACTCTGAAAACATGACACTTTAATAAAATGTAAAATCATCAGCTTGTGCAATTTTTCTGTGCCCTCAAACACACAACGCATTCAACACACAGCCATTATTGTGAGTACACCCCCAGGTGAAAATAGTCAAATTATCCAAAATTAGCCATTTTCCCTTCCCGGTATCATGTGACTCAGGTATCAAGTGTGAATGGGGAGCAGTGTTAAATTTGGTGTTATCGCTCTTACATTCATACTGGTCACTGAAAGTTCACATGGCACCTCATGGTAAAATACTCTCTGAGGATCTGAATTGTTCCTCTACATAAAGATGGTCTAGGCTATAGGAAGAATGCTAACTCTGTGAAAGTGAGCTGCAGGACGGTGGCCAACACCATACAGCGATTTCAAAGTACAAGTTCCACTCAGAACAGGTCTTGCCATGGTCAGGCAAAGAAAATGAGTGCACATGCTCATGAAAATAGACATAGGAGTGCTGCCAACATCACTGCAGAGGTTGAAGGTGTGAGGGGTCAGCCTGTCAGTGCTCAGACCACACGGCACATTGTATCCAACTGGTCTACATGGCTGCCGTCCCCGTTGGAACCCTCTTCTGAAGATAATGCACAAGAAAGCCCGCAAACAATTTGCTGAGGACAAGCAGACTAAGGACAGGGATTACTAGAACCATGTCATGTGGTCTGATAAGACCAATATAAACGTATTTGGTCCAGATTATGTCAAGTGTGTGTGGTGGGAACCAGGTGAGAAATACACAGACAAGTGTGTCTTGCCTACAGTCAAGCATGGTGATGGGAATGTCATAGTTTGGGGCTGCATGAGTGCTGCCAGCTGTGGGGAGCCAACATGAATACCAACATTTACTACGACATATTGAAACAGAGCATAATCCCCTTCCTTCGGAAACTGGGACATTGGGCAATATACCATCATGATAACGAGCCCAAACACACCTCCATGATGACTACTTCTTTGCTAAAGACACTGAGGGTAAAGTTGCTGGAATGTCCAAGCATGTTTCCAGACCTAAACACTGCTGAGCATCTGTAGACTGCTACACAAGCTGTAGACTGACTACTTTATATTGTATAAAACTGTAATATATTCAGTGTTTTCAAATGAAAAGAAATTGGAAAAAACTGTGAGGGGTGTACTCACTTTTGTGAAATACTGCACTATTTTATACTTTTATACTTTCTATACTTTTATACTTTGCTTTGACATTGTTGATCTATATTATTATTCGTTATGATGTGCCACTGAGCAGGGCACATGCCAAGAGGAGAAACCAAACCTATAAGGTAGAGATGGGAAAAAGGTGGGAAATTCAAACAGTGATATCTAAAAATAAGGGCGATACTTTTTTTTTTTTTTTTTTTTTACAATTTCAAATTTTTGTCTTTCCCCATTCACATTCTTTCACAAATATTTATGTCCTTACATTTTGTACCAGAGTTACTTCTCTGCAATAGAGAAGACAGGGCACCATCAGCTTGGACTGCACACATTCTGCCTGCCCTTGCTGCTCAGAGGTAGGCATTTCATAGTCTTGACTTTCATCTCTTATTTAGAGTTGGTAAAGCAGGGTAATTTTGAGTTGCACCTCTGCTAGTCAGATGTTTTCAGTCTATATATTCAATTGTTTTGGGAGACATTATACTTTTTCCCTGTTTCTTAAGTCTCAGCTGTTAAATGCATTATCTGATTTTCTCAATCCAAATGTCACTAACAATGTTGAGGTCTTTGGCTCTCGAGCATCCAGACCATTGTTATGAGAACACTGGCAGCATTGTTGGTTGATAAGGATATACTTATCTTTCAGGAGTGAGCCTGGGATCATTATCTTGTTATAGAATGCATATCTACACAATTGAACATTGTTCAGTCGGTATTATAAATTATTTTAATTATTTGTTATTGTTTCTTTTACAGCTCCAAGACTATTTCTAAGCTTTTGTAGTGATTTCATGGAACAAGAATAAGAGCCTTCTGTTGCTCTTCTGTTACTCCCACATATCCAGGAGTCTCATGTATTATTTCTATGGTTTCGAGAATATTTCTTTATTCTTCAAGGCTTTCAAAGTTATTTTCTTACATCTGTGGTTTCAATATTACGTTGTAATTCATATGTTACTTCTGTGAGTCTTTTACTAACAAAACAAAACTAAAAAAGACACAATGTGTTTAGCCAGTCACATATGTACAGTTATGAAGTCCAATGTACTGTATAAGAACTTATGGTGGTAGCAAAAGCATGTCAAAGTGCCAAAAATAGGGAAGGGAAGTCAATTGTGCGCCAGCATGGTTAAGGCAACTGGACCTATCGGGAGAAAATGACAATTCACAGACAAAAGGCAGGTAGGAGAACCAATCAGAAGGTTCTCTGAAGCACTATAGTATGCTGACAGTGTAAATTATCAGGGTTTTTGTATTACAGGAATAGGGTAGGGATTTCCTTATAGCAAATAATGGGTATTGAGCTGGGCTTATCTGTATTATTTCTTGAAATGAGGAGCATTCTAATAATGGGGTTCCCTTATGATACTGTATGACTACTTTATGATTTATGATACTTTATTATTATGTCAAAGTCATAACCAAACCCATAGAAATGTACTAAACATGCCCACCAATGATAAGCAAAGCAACATGGACAATGGCTAAACCATCTGGTGCATATCTTATAAAACAAAAACTCCAGGTAAAAGATATGCAATTATTTTAACATCTAAAACAATCAATCATTTTTAGGGAAAGCATGATCAAGTTTAGAGCCAATGGTATCCCTTCATCTCTGGCATGAATATTTATTATTTCACCTGTCTACTACTGAAAAATCTATCCAAGACAAATGCAATGATTATGATTCTCCCTATTGTATATACTTCTGGAAATTGTAAACTCTCGTGCATTATGCTTTTATGCTCTATAAAGTTAATCTAAACCAATTTAGCATCTTCTAAATGGGATGAATTTTACTATGCTTTTATGTGCACAATGTGGGTATACATTGATGAATGCAAATATCTCTGAACCGGCAGAGTTTTGATAATTTTTCCATAACCATATTCTATATGGAAAGTCTTAGTTAAAGTATATTTATAGGTGAGAATAGTATAAATGAAAAAAGCAAAAACAAAATTAGACTGACTCCAAAGTCTGACAGCTGACAAAGTAGGAGACTGGTCAGTGACTTGGTGGGACAGATTTTTGCAACTAGCTTTGGCATGAACAGATCTGCCCCCAGCTGTGCCCCAAGATATTTTGTTGCTGTAAGCAAAACATAGATTCAGTCTTATCCCCTTGTGTGCAAGCATGGTGATGTTGCTTCACTGCAATGTTTTATTTGCAGGCAAATATTGAACTAAAATTAACAAAATAGACTAAATTTAATTAACATGAGCAGAATACGCAATGCATCATTTTTTTTTTCCTTTTTTTCAAGTAAGATTGTCTATAATAATTATGATCTTATGTCAGCAACTTTACTGACATGCCATCAGCAAACTGCAGGTGACTAGGTAATACTAGGCAGTTGTAATGCAAATAACAGGACTTACAACAAATAACGTATTCACAACACAAGGCTTGGCATTACACTTTGTAAGAGTAAGCATGTTTGTGATTGCTTGGATATTGAAACCTATAAGTTTCTTCCTTCTATATTCAGGATGTTTTTTTTCTCGCCACTATCACCCTAGGCTTGCTCAATTTGGGATAGGTATTTTAAGATAATATAATATTGTAAAGCCAATTTGAGACAATGCACCATCGTAAAACAGCTATATAAATAAAATTGACTTTAACTTGACTTCCTGATAAGCTAATGTTCCTTCCTGCAATTTAGGTCAGATTAGTTTTCCAAGTAATAGAGACTTGAGTCCTAGTTTGCTGACTCTTCACTTAGACTTGCATGCTAAACATTTAATAATTGCAAAATCTCTGCTTAGCAGGGTTAATAATGTATACTGCTCACAAAAATAAGGGAATATTTCAAAATAAAATATCCCATAAAGACATATCCCCTCTTTTTTGTGAGCCGTGTAGTTCACATAGCACGGATGTTTACTTAAAATCTGACATCACGTAAGTAGTTTAATAGTAATACTAATATATGAATTAATATAAATACAAATATATAAATTAATATAAATACTAATAATAAAATATAAACATATGCAAATATTAATATAATTACTAACACACTTGTGCAATTGTGTAAAAACACACTATGTGGGTGAGGAGGTGAGAGGCAAGGTCCTGAGGTTTGCTGTTCTCACACACCAAATAACCAGACAGAATTAAATGGTATATTGAGAGAATTTGTGTTTAAAGCAAGGCAGAAAACCAATGGACTGGACAGCATGTAGTTAGGATAGCATGTCATCTACAGTCCCTACAATCAGAAAAAAGTTGGGACAGTATGGAAAAAGCTAATTGTTATAATGATCAAATAATTAACCTAATAAAATATTACAAAAATAATGAAGTCAGGATGTCAGCAGGTTAACTGTAATCATGATTTGGTACAAAAGCAGCATCCACAATAGGTCTCTGAGGAACAAAGATGGGAAGAGGGATTTGCATATGCCTCACATAACATCGTTAAACATTTTAAGGAATATTCAAGTTTGTACGAATGTAATCTTGGATCCTTCAGACAGCACAGCATCACTAAGCACCATTCAATACCAGCTGATATAATCACATGAATAGGAGATTTACTTTGTCAAACTACAACACAGTTCCATTTACAAATGCCACTAAAACTTTACTGTACATAAAACCCTCATGTTTAGAAGTGGTGACAATTGGTGGTGTCTGGGCTATATAACAGGCATGCTATGTAAACTACTACATCAACAACATGAGACTTGAACTTTGACAGGCATGAAGCAAATCTTCATGAATATCTTAGCTGCATCATGCAGCACCCAGTAGTCCAATTCAGTCATCTTACGTAACCTTCTGCTGAGCTGTTTTTATCATTCATAGGCTTTCCATTTCAGTACTGGAACCTAACTGGGGTAGCCCAGTCAGACTGTCACATGGTGAAGAACACACATTTTCATCCCAACTAACCCTCCAAATTAGGCACAGATATATTATACCATTACTGAGATGTGCAGGATGCGCAGCTCCTCCTCAGCCGCAGTGTCGTTGACAGGGTCCTCAGTGGTGTCATGGCCTGCCGTGTTCTGACTGCCATCCTGATGGTGGATGTGAAAGAGCAGAGTACCATTCTCTAGCCATTGCTGCCTCCATCGTACCAATGCAATGTCCTCTGAGCTCCCTGAAATCTCTGTAAGCAAACAAATGGATACTTTTTATATAGCATGAAATGCAGCTCAAATTGATCCAAATTGCATTAAAAATGACAGCACATACATCTAAAACAAACAGTCACATGAAACAACAAATCAAAGCCCTTTTATTGCATCAAGGGACAGAAATCAATTACAGCGTGACCGAGTGTAACAGAAAATTGCATACAGCACAGAGACCGAAAATACTACATATAATAAACCTATATAAAATTAGCAAGTTAATAAGCAAATGAACAGGTGAACATTAAGTGTGTAAAATGACCAAAACCCGGTCAAGAATGTTTACAGTCGGGGCCAAAAGTATGAGACAGTGAAAATGTTAGTTAGGGATCTGAGTGGGGAAGGATTTCATACTGCAGCAGGATTATGGATCAAACGCACATTAAAACTTTGCAACGATTACTTGAATACCAAAGTATATCAAGAGCTGCTGACCTCCATGAACAATGTTCCATAGTCATATGATCTGAAATCACAAAAGTATCCCTGCACACTTTTACTATAAAGTAACACTGTTGTAACACATGCAGAATGTGGCTCGGCATGGTGAGATAAACAGGGACGTCCTTGAAAAAGATGTTGCTGGGATGGCAGCTCCAAAACCTGTATACATCTTTCGGAATTAATGGTGCCTTCACAGATGTGTAAGTTAGTCATGCCTTCAGAGATGCTGGTTTCTGAACTTTGCACTGATAACAGTTTGGACAGTCCTTTTTCTCTTTGGCTCCGAGGACATGACGTCCATTATTTCCAAAAATAATTTTAAATGTAGATTTATCAGACTACAGGACACTTTTTCAATTTGAATCAGTCCATCTAAGATGAAGCAGGCCGTGTTTCTGGGAGTTGTTGATAAGTTGTTGATACATGGCAAACTGTGTTAACTGACAATGGTTATCTAAAGTGTTCCTGAGCCCATGTGGTATTATCTCCTACAAAATTATGTCGGTTTTTAATGCAATGCTGCCTGAGAGATCGAAGGTCACAGGCATTCCATGTTGGTGGAACGTGCCGCTTACTTGCAGAGATTTCTCCAGATTCTCTAAATCCTTTGATGCTATTATGGACTATAGATGATGAAAACCCTAAATTAGTTGCAATTGCACAATGAGAAACGTTGTTCTTAAACTGTCGGACTATTTATTCGTGCAGTTGTTCACAAACATCGCCTCATCCTTGCTTGTGAACAAGTGAGCCTTTTGGGATGCTCCCTTTATACCTAATAATGATATTCACCTGTGGAATGTTCCAAACAGGTGATTTTTTAGCATTTCTATCCCTGTCTCAACTCTTTAGAAATGTTTTGCAATGTTTTGTTTTGCAAACAAAAATTATCCATTTGAACATTAAATATCTTGGCTTTGTAGTGTATTCAGTTAAAAAGGGTTTGCAAATCATTGTATTCTGTTTTTATTTATGTTTTACACAATGTCCCAAATTCTTTGTTTACTGATATACAGTATCATAGCCTAATGTTAAACATGGAAAACACTAACCTACTCTAACCTGCATTAACCTACAGAATTATAAAAAATATTATAATAAATTATTTTATATTAAAGTGTTTAATAGATTATGTCATTTAATGAATAATGTATTAAAAGTTTTTTATTAATAATTTATCCATTGGTGGATTGATTGTGCTGATGCTCAGCTCCATCAGCTATAGCCTTCTTTAATGTGCACCATCTATGGGAGAGAATTGTACTGCATATTGCTTCCCTGGGGATACAGTGTATTTCACTACTTATTGTGTATATCTGCGTTATTGCATTCTGTCAGTTGTACTATTTGTGAATTCAATCTTAGTTGTCATGGGAGAACATGCTCCACGTTGGTGAATCTGAACAGCAAATGTCAGCATTATTTAGCCAATGTTTTCCTACTTCAACTTTCCTACTTCATGAAGTGAGCTGAATTTATATACACTTATACACATATATGCTTACAACAATAAGGAGATATTTCGAAATGAATAATAAGCAATAAAAAATAAGCAATTGATCGGTTTTATTAAACGAATACATCAGAAAAGCAAACGACAAGTAAAACAAAGTTGTTCTGTAATGCAAATGAGATGCAAAAACAATTTTTATTTAATTGGTAAAATGCACTATATAAAAGGCTGAAACTGCTGGAGTATCTGAATGACAAACGTGCACATCCCACAATTTCCCAGCCCTTGCAATGCGTCTGCAACACGGTTTGCCTTAATGTGAAGCTTGAAGAGCCATATGACATCTTGAAGCTGATTGAACACCGACAACAGCGGCATGAGCACATCCCAAAGGATGAATAGCAGACTGTGGAATCGCTTTTAAGAGACTGGAACAGTACGAAGAAGACTACGGCAGGCTTGTCCATCTGCTAATACTGCAATAGATGGCCAAGATACTTGACCTTATTGGCAAGAAGGAGCAGGCGCAGCAATGCAACAGAGTTGTGGGGACAGTTTCTTGCTGCCACTGGACAACGGATATGTACCCAGACCATACAAACACCATACAATACCTCCAACAACACTTCTTGAGCATGAAGTTGCCCTGGGCCAAGACTTTCAGAGGATCCCACAAGAACTGCTGGACAATGTGATCCTGTCCTTCACTCTCAGTGTGTTTTCACTGCAGTCATCATACACCCAACTGAACAGTCATTGTGTGACACTCCAATCCAGTTTGACATGCTTCTGTTGACCCCCATGAATATGACACTTGCTACTCAATCAAGATAATTGAGTTTGAATCTTATTTGCATAATCAAATAGATTTTTTGACATTTCATTAAAATCAAATGCTTCTTTTGTAATCGCTTCATATTCATGTATATTTATTCTGTAATATCGCCTAATTTTTGTGAGCAGTGTACAGTACAGTATTGTGGGTTTTTTCAAAATAGATTTTTAAAATTTTCATCTTTATAGAAGTGTCTTCTTATAGTAGTGAATAATTTACATTCTGTAAACACATGTTTTAAGGTCTTGCAAGAAGTGGATATTAGTGCATTTTCAGCTGTAAGCAGGTGCTGGTGAGTCAAAGCTGAATGTTCTATTTGACATCTTGTTCAAATGTATTTATACAGTTTAGGGGGTATTATCTATTTTTGGTCTGATGTATTGCTCTGGTGCAGGTTCTATTCAATCTGCCAGTGGTTCTTGTATGGTTTGCTTATACTGGAAAAAGCATCTGCTGGTGGGATATGACATATTGCGATTTCCTTAGCCAGTTTACATTGCCAGTGATGTCACAATGGCTAGGGATCCATACATATATTATCTGACCACCTCTTCTATCTACCTCTTTTCTTTATAATGTGCCTCTTTTTTCATCATCCCAACAGCTGGGAGGTATGTTGTTTGTTCAGTGTCAAAGGATTCCAGTGGCTAAAAATATGATATGGAGTCTGAGCATATTAAAACAAATTTAAACTTAAATTTGTTAAGTCTTGGTCTAACATTGTATAGGTGAGAGAGGTTTCAATATACAGAATAAGTATTGGATATTTTTGCATAATTTGTTCAGTCGTAAATACCTGTGTGAAAATATGATGATATTTCAGGTCACGTTTATGTAGAGTTGAACTTCTACGTACACAAAAGGCCTTTTTCTCTCACATATGGTATACAAATTTGTATTCTAAAATGAATGCTCCCATGATGAATAGAATCAAATAAAAAATTAAACAAGGCATTTTTTGTGAAAAAGAATTGCCTCATAGGCTACTTTTTATTGGACATGTTTCTATAAACCTTAGATATGGTTATGTGTGAAAATACCAGTAAATTAGAAGTTTCTAAAATATTTGGACCAGACTGTCTAGCACCAACAACCACACCATGTTAAAAGTCCCTTAAATAACCTTTCTAGCCCATTCTTCTGTTCTTCTATAATGGAAAGTACAAAACGTAATAGCATTATCTGGAAGCTTAAACATGATGCCAAGCTGACCTTTCATAGTGCAAAAAAGAGGGTAGCAGCCAACAGACCACTAAAAAAAGGAACATGTGAAAGGGATAAGATATGCTACAGCTCACAGAGCTTATGTTCTTCAGTATCATAAGTATAATATAGTGCAAAATATCTAATCATATGGCCATTATACTATTGCTAAAACAACAAATGCAATGGGGACCTATGAATTTTGCACTATAATGTATACATACCCATACTCCTAAATGCATCCATAGTCATAGATATGCACAGAAACACTGTGCTTTTACATGAATTGTATTGGATTAACCGTACAGTTGTGGCCGACTCACTTGATAGATCATCAATCTCCACACATTTCTGTCTTTTAACGATGTGATCCATGAAGTATTTCGGCAGGATAGTGGAGTAGTTTGCCATTGCTTTCTCCACCCCTCCTCAATTATCTGGGCTTGGAACCGGCATGCAGCTGTTTCCAGTTACACAGCTGGGGTGTTTTACATACACAAGTCAATGACAATTAAGAGACACCAATTAACCTAACACACATGTCTTTGGACTGTGGGAGGAAACCGGAGTACCCAGAGTAAACCCACGAGACACGGAGAGGACACACAGAATATTTTTTTAATTTGTCTAGCTTGTGTAGGAATAATATTTCACATGCTACATTACTACATCTACATTAATAAAGCCCAATTAAAATGTAGTGGTCCTGTTTGTATAATTATTTCATTGCCACATATCGCCATTCATTTTGGTATAAAGAAATTACATTTTCTAACCTTTTAGTGTGTAATCTGTGTTGTCATGCAGCTATGACCGCTGTGGCTAATGATTTCCAGTTAGAGTATTAACTGGGCTAAAGAACTATATTTCTGTGCTGTGGCTGGTCTTACTTCTGCTGAGAGCAATGACATCACATATCCCACATGCCATAATAGTACATCTTCAAATTCCATGCCAGCAAAACAGGACTTCTCAAGGACATGCTAATGTTTCAGACTAAATAATTCCTAGTTTATGTACTGCCTTTGGCCAAATAGTAAAAGCATTTCTGTTCCCCCCTTTTTTTTACTTTGAGCCCCATCTACCCAAAATAACCAATGTTGTATTTCTGCTACATCCCCACTGCAACATGCACAGATATTCTTCAGGACTGTCTGAATCTTTGTAACATTTAGTAAATATATTCACTAGTGAAGGATCAATCCACTTATCAAACATCCGATACCAATAAAGATTCTTACTTTAATGGTATGATTATTATTCTTGGTAATTGTTTAATATTACAACATGCTTTTTTGGCATTTTCAGACTAAAAGACATGTAGTTACCAGCTACATGTGCTAAACTACAGCTCTCATAAAGAAGGGTGTACTCTGAAACCTTAAATAACATAGATCCATTGCCAGTTAGGGAGGTTTACAAAGAGAGTGGCA
>JAUZST010009853.1:0-12742 GCA_034779995.1 Parotocinclus haroldoi | reverse complement strand
GGGAGCTCGTCTCTGAGCCCTATGAAATTCGTAAGCGTACAGTTAGTTTCTACGCCAAGCTCTATGAGAGCGAATGGATAGAAGCTCAGGAGGAGGATGAGCGGTTCTTTCAGACCAGCTCAAAGCTCACACGTGAGGTCGCGGCTGAATTGGACACGGAACTTAAAACCAGGAGCTATTCGCTGCCCTTCAGGGGATGCAGAATGGCAGGGCACCGAGTATTGATGGGTTACCAGCTGAGTTCTATAAATCCTTTTGGCCTGTACTGGGTGAGGATGTTCTGCAGGTTCTCAGGAACAGTGTGCAGGAAGGAACACTCCCCTTAAGCTGCAGGAGGGCAGTGCTAACCCTGCTACCAAAAAAGGGTGATCTAACAGATCTCAAGAACTGCACAGACTGAAAGCTCCTATCGAGGACCTTAGCTCTGAGACTGAGTAAGGTGATGGAGCAGGTAGTGGGTGTTGACCAGATGTACTGTGTGCCTGGAAGGCCCATTTATGACAACATTTATTTAAATCGAGACGTCATGGAAATTTCCCGAACTTTGGGGCTGAAAGCTGGGCTCATTTCTTTGGACCAAGAAAAAGCATTCGATCGAGTTGAACACAAATTTTTATGGAAAGTTTTAGAAAACTGTGGTTTTACTTCTAGTTTTATAGCAATGCTTAAAACTTTATACAATGACATTGAGAGTGTGCTAAAGGTTAACGGTGGTTTATGTGCCCCTTTTAAAGTCCACAGAGGTATCAGACAGGGATGCTCCCTGTCAGGTATGCTATATTCCATAGCCTGCGAGGCTCTGTTATGTACTCTGAGAGATAAAATAAAGGAGTTAACTGTACCCATTTGTAATGCCCCCATCCAACTCTCAGCTTATGCTGACGATCTCGTGGTGATGGTCACTTCTCAAAATAAGCTGGAACTTTTAACAGGAATTTTAAATAAATATGAGATTTTATCCTCTTTTAAAATTAACTGGAACAAAAATCAAGTAGTTTTAGTTGGGAGTTGGAACAGAGAGGAACCAAGGCTTCCTGACGGGCTCACATGGAGTAAAGGTGGTTTTAAATATCTAGGAGTGTACCTGGGAGAAAATCACATAACTGAGAAAAACTGGGATGATGTCATAGAGAAGATGAGGGGCAGATTAAACAAATGGAGATGGTTAACCCCCCACATGTCCTACCGGGGGAGGGTGCTAGTCATTAACAACTTAGCAGCATCCTCCCTTTGGCATAAGCTAGCATGTATAGACCCCCCACCGAAGCTACTCGTTAATATCCAGGCAATGCTAGTAGACTTTCTGTGGGACCGATTACACTGGGTACCACAGAGCACCCTTCACTTGCCAAAGGAGGAAGGGGGACAAGGCCTAGTACATCTAGCCAGCAGGACCGCTGCTTTTCGCCTGCAATTTATCCAGAGGCTCCTCACTGGCCCCAAAGATCTAGTATGGAGACCAACGGCTTTTAACATTTTACGCAAAGCAGGAGGACTGGGACTCGACAGAGCCTTGTTTTTAATGAACACAAGAACTCTGGACACAACAGGGCTACCTGACTTTTATCATGGTTTTTTTTAGGACCTGGGGTCTTTTTAACACACAGCTCCACGGAAACATGACCCTACGCTGGCTTCTGGAGGAACCGCTGGTCAATGAGGCGCGCATGGACGTAACAACCGCAACATCCCCCACACTAACCAGAAGACTGGTATCAGTGGGAGTGACCACTCTCCGGTCTCTTCTAGACATCGCTGGACCTGCGCTTAACTGTGTGGAGGACCTAACTGAGGGTCTGGGGCTGAGGTCGAGACGGATGGTGGAGCAGTTCCTGAGTCGGTGGAGGTCAGCGCTTACGGCAGAGGAACGACGGCTGATAAGAGACTATGGTACCGGGGTGGTCGCTCCTGCTGATGACGAGCCTTTCCCAGAAGTCAGCATAACACCAGACCTAAGGGGTTGTGAGGGGCCTCTTTTAAACAGCACTGGGACACGATCAATGATTCTCAACAAAGTCTCTGGAAAGCTGCTGTATAAAACCTGTGTTAAAGTTTTGAACAAGAACAGACTGAAGGACAGGACTATCACACCATGGCGTGTTTTTTTTATCTAAAAGATGAAGTTAAACCTGAATGGAGGGCACTGTATAAACCACCGATACCTAAAAAGGTTACTGATTTACAATGGAGAATTTGACATGGCTCTGTAGCAGTGAACTCTTTTAATGCCATTTTAAATCCAGATATTAGACCAGAATGTCCCTTCTGCTCCCAAAGGGAAACCGTCTTTCATGCTTTTATGCAGTGTTGCAGGCTACATCCCATTTTTAGTGTTTTACAGGCGGTTTTTATGGCTTTAAGTGTGATTTTTACAAAGCAAATGTTTATCCTTGGTTTTAGATATGTTAAGATAGAAAAAGCTAAATGCCACTTCTTTAATTTTATTCTTGGGCAGGCAAAGATGGCCATTTACCTCACCCGGATAAACCAGATAGCTCAGAACTCTGGTGTTAGTCTGATAGAGACTTTCACGGGTCAAATCAAGGATGCAGAATCTGGAAGCTTTTAAAACAGTGTGGTGTATTAATGACGCAGTTTGTTGTGTGAGAGGAAATGAAATCTATTTTTAAGAGAATTGTGGCACTGTTTTACCTGACTACTTGATTCTTATCCGTTTTTACCACTATTTATGGTTATCATTATTTATAAGTATTTAACCATATGTGTTTATTTACTCATGTATTGAGTATTTGACTTTCTCTCTCTCTTTCTCTCTCTCTCTCTCTCTCTCTCGCTGCTTCACTGTGTTCCTTCCACACAGATTTTTTTTTGATGAAAAGTATCAGAGATTTTGGAGTTCATGACAGTTCTTTACACAGTTTCCTTATATAGTACTTAATATTAGGGGATATTTCCTCATTTTTGTGAGCAGTATACATAGTCAGCTGTAACATTCCTCTGGTAGACTCAGCACTCAAACAAAAGTGTGTGAGTGATTGTGTGAATGTGTGTGCGTGTTTGTGTGAGGATTTTTAAGGGCATTTATTCACACCTATTGCTTTCTGCCTTCTGTTAGGATATGAAGTGGATTGAGGACAAGCAGGCCTTATACCAAAGGAACCAGGAGCTTGTAGAGAAGGTCAGTGCTGTAAAGCAAGACCTTAGTTACACTTTAAGATACGTCAGTACATCTGTTTTATTTACATACGTTTTATGACAGGTGAAACACATGGAAGCAGAAGAGATTTGCTTAAAAAATGAAATACAGGACGCAAAAGATCAAAATGAACTCCTGGAGTTTCGCATTCTTGAACTTGAGGTAAGTATGACTATGCAGTGTGTACAGTCCATTTCATCTACATCATTGATTGACCGTGTGTGCTGTGAGTCAACACTTAACTTATTTGAATGATTTAAATGAATAAAATCTAAACACATTATAACACTAAATACATGTTTTGTGTTCATAAGCAAGTATGCACTGATCCCAGGTTGGTCATGTCTGTGGAGAGAAGCATCCATACATTTGAATTAAAAGACAACATGAGAACATGTATTGCAGTACTACAGTGTAAAGCACTTGTTTGTGTCACTCAAATTTTCAACATTTTCTCTCTGCATGTGTTGCGAAGGTTCGATTTTATTAGTTTAGTGTCATTCAGATACGAATTAGATGTTATACTTTTATTTCTAATTCTTAAGAGCTTGGACATTAAAGTATCGGATGTTGATTAGACAGAAGTTAAACACTGCATACCTGTAGAGCAAAGTTTGTAATGATTTCCCTATCGGCATTTCATCAGATTAAATGCTGGTCATTATGGGGTTCAGATAAATCAAGTAGGGATTAAGAAGGTATCAAGAATAGAGAAGAAGGTGTGTTTGTTGTGCCGCTCACAGAGGAACCAGGAGTCAAGAACACCTGCATTTGACCATCTGTGATTTTTATGGATATTCTGAGATTTTGCAGCCTTCTGAATGTTTTATCTAGTATGTAGCTGATGAAAATAGATCTATTCATGGTCACATGACTACAACTCACATGTAGATCTGATTACTGTATACATACGACTCACAGACCAAACAGAATTCCATCATGTATCCATTTTCTCTCTCTAGGAGAGGCATGAACTTTAAGAACGTCCACTTTACAGAGGCCATGAGTCCACTGCAGGTCTACTGTGAGGCTGAAGGGATCACCGTGAGTCCACATTCGTACCCACATATTCCTGAATCTCTTGTTTAAAACAAATAATGTGCTCCTGTGGTTGCTCATTTCTATTGATGGCTGTGTAGTCAAACTTGAATATAATATACAGCATGTCTGCTGGTGGAGCAAGGTAGCTTTTCAGCATAAGATTATTAAAACCAAAAAACGTTGTGCAGTCACAGCTCCCTCCTTCTTTTGTTTCCGGTCTCACTTTCTTTATCATCCATAGTCCTTTTAGCGGTGATCAATATTATATCATTTGCTCCCTGAAACATTACAACTGTTGTTTCTGCTATGGTGGTTTGAAAAACTCATAATGTACAGGATTAAAAATATCCATCCAGCCATCATCTTCTGCTTAATCCACACGGGGTCACGGGCCAGTCGGTGCCCACCCGGCAACTCTGGGTGCAAGGGCAGGAACGAGCCCAGGCAGGGCTCCAATCCATCATGGGGCACACACACACAGTCACACACTAAGGGCCAATTTAGAGACACCAGTTAACCTAGCACGCATGTTTTTGGACTATGGGTGGAAACCGGAGTAACCCATGCAAACACAGGGAGGACATGCAGACTCCACACAGAAAGAACCTAGGTCGCTCCACCCTGGGATTGAACCCCGGACCTTCTTGCAGTGAAGCAGTGGAGCTACCCACCGAGCCACCGTAATTACAAATATCTGAGCTAGTGCTGGATATCACCAGCCCAAATATGTATGTGTTCCACCTCACCAGTTTTCCTGGTATAACCTCCTGATTATCAGTGCCCATACGGGTGGGGGTGAGATCTGTGATGCATAAACATGGTGGACATTGTTCCCCCAACGTTAGATTGTAACATTACTTTGTTCTTAAATAGCTAACAGGCACTATTTGTTAGATCAGAATAGCAGTTCATTGTGTTTTGATGATTGTGTTAGAAGTATCAGGATCATGATTCACTAATGCTCTGCTCTGCTTTGTATCAGGACATCATTATCACAGACCTGATGAAGAAACTGGACATTCTGGGGGATAACGCCGTAAGTGTATGTTCATTTTATAAGTACACCTGTGTGTCTGTAGATAAGTTTATCCTGCTGCTTGATGTACAAACACTTTTTGGTTTTATTAAATTCTCACAGCCTTTATTGTGTCGTTCAGAATCTGAGCAATGATGAGCAAGTAGCCATCATCCACGCCAGGACAGTCTTAACATTAGCAGAAAAGGTATTGTGTGCAAACTCTACTGGAATAACCTTGATTTTCTCCATTTGTCAGGTGTTTAAAAGTATCCACTGATGAATTGTGCGTTATCATGGATAAATCTCTTTCTTTTGTTTTAAGTGGCTAGAGCAAATCGAAGTAACTAAATCAACATTACAGCAGAAAATGATTGACATTGAGAGTGAGAAGGTGAGTGAAGATTAAAAAAAATGATTTATACATATGTATGTAAAAACTGTGTTTAATGAAGTGTATGATTGAATTTACCTTACATCGATATCCATTATGCAAATATTATATATTTAAAAAAAAACATTTATTACAAAAATATTTATTTTATTATTTATTATTTATTAAAAATCGTTTTTCCACATTTGACCCCCTCTTTTGCTGGCCAGGGTTGCCAGTGCATTGCAGGCCAGCAGGGGTGGCTGTTTAGACAGAAATAAAATACAATTCAAAGATTTTATGTAGATCAAAGAACAATCAAATTCAATCAGTCAGTTCAAAGATCAAGGATGTGCAATTAAATAAAAAACAGAAATCATACTTTGAAAATGAAAAACATATTATATTTTAAAAAAACTTAAAATAATGAAATAACATTTGTAATATCGAATTTATTATTGTTTGTTACTGGTATTATTATTGTTATAAATGAATAAATACTTTTTAATAATGAGAACAAGAAATAAATTTATTATTAAATAAATGTTATTTCTAAAATAATAATTATTGTTGTTGTAAATATTTGTCAATTTAATTAAATATAATACAAATGTTATGTTAATTATACAGCAATAAAAAGATTTTAAATGTAATAGTGTGAATAATTAATAATTAATAAAATAATTCAAATTCAGCTAAATCATTCGTTAAAACTTAAGTATTAATTACTGTTTATTTACTTTCTCGCATTTTAACCTCAATTTTCCCTGGTCAGGGTTGTGAGGGTTGTGGTTCCCGTAGCAACCTGATGTTGATTGTGTTTTTTGATGGTCATTTGTTGTTGTGTTTCTTTTCACTAAAGGAGCTGTTCAGTAAACAAAAATGTTATTTAGATGACGAGCTGGATTACAGAAAACAGTCAATGGATCAGGCTAATAAGGTACACAGATATTATGTATTATATATATATATATAAATTCTATAATAAATAATGTTTCTTTGGTGACCTCTGGTGGTAAAATTTGGACATTGCTGGTCGCCACACCCTTTCTCTGCTCTTTTTTCACCCATTTATCAGTTACACTATTTCTGTATTATGCATTTCTCCCTCTCTCTTCTCTCACTCTCACTTTTTTCAGCTACTTTCTTACACTGAATGTTGCTGCTGTAGTGAAGCCAGTTCCTCTGTCTCTTGTGCGGAATCTGTTTTTCTTTAAGCTTTTTCTTAAATGTTTTCTTTTCTTTTTCTGAATTCTTTTTTATTTAATCCAACAGGCTTTATTTTCTTTCTCTTGTCCTTCTTATTTTCTTCCTTGTTGAGTCTAACAGCAGAGTGTTGCTGCTATTGATGTGTTAGGAAGGAGCTGACGACTTCTTTTCTTTTTTGCTGATTTATTTCACAGAACAATATAACATGACCATATGCCAGTTGGGCTGTACGTAGATTTGCTTATACAAAAATACAACATGAGTATTTACACATTACTCCTATGTTTTGTGTTTTTGCGCTCTCTAGTGTCGCTAAGAAAACATAACAGAATTTACAGTCATGTAACCTGAGGACATATATTTTAACACCCCCACTTGTACTCAGGTTGGTATCAACAAAATCAAAAAAATTGAACAAATGTGTACCCTTGGCTTACACATATTAGTCACCAAAAAGAAGACCTTTCTCAGTTTGAACTTGCTTACAGGTTTCATCATCACATCAGTAGCACAATACATTAAATTCACTTTACCCTCATTCACAGTAGACCTAATAAAGTGATACTTAATGTCTATGTGTTTACAACGCTTTCTGTTTACAGGGTTTCTGGCAAGAGCAATTGTTGCCTGATTGTCTTCATGTATTACAGTTTGTGTGTATTTGTAACTATCCATATTCCCCAGTAATTGTTCTAGGTAAAGACACTCTTGAACAGTAGAAGCCAGCGCCATATACTCTGCTTCGCATGTGGAAAGTGCAACAGAAAGTTGCTTTTTCGTCTTCCATGAAACAAGAGCAGTGTTTTCACTTAGGCTTACACAGTATCCTGTTGTACTGCGGCGATCATTAGTATCATTCGCCCAGTCTGCATCACTGTAGGCTTGTATACCAAGATTCTCAGTGTTGTTTCTTCTAAAGGTTAAATCTTTATCTGCTGTGCCTTTAAAGTATCGCAGGACATGCTTCACAGTGACCCATTGCTCCTCTGTAGGCTCAGCTAGGTATTGTGACAACCTGTTCCCCCCAAACTCAGATCGGGTCTAGTGCAGGTTGTTAGGTATATCAGACTGCCCACAGCCTCTCTGTACATCCTGATGTCTGTCATTTTAACTGCATCGTCACTGTATTCGAGCTTTTGCTCATAAGGAGTTTCTCTTCTCCTACATTCTGACATGTTGAAACGCTGTAGAATTTTGTTTATGTACTTCATTTGTGATATCTTAATGCATCCATAAAAAAAAACAAAATCAATACCAAGAAAATGTTTGAGTTTCCCCAAATCCTATATCTTGAATTGCTTTGCAAGTATCTCTTTTATCTCTTGCAGCGATGATTAAGTCATCAACCTATACAATTATGATCACTTTCCCTTCTTTTGACTCTTGGGAATATACACAGTGGTCAGTTTGGTTTTGTGTGAATCCACTTTCAGTTAAACAATCATGTAAAACCCTATTCCAATTTCGTCCAGACTGTTTGAGCCCATAAAGCGATTTCTCCAGCTTATAGACCACACCCTCTTTTTCTTGGTAACCCTCTGGCGGATTGATGTAGATTTCATAGTCGATGGGGGCGTGTAAGAACACAATGTCCCGTCCATTTGGTTGACCAGTAAATTTTCCTGCACAGCCTTTTATAACACAACTCTTACGCTTGTTAAATCTGCCGTTGGTAAAAACGTTTCCCCATAGTCTACTCCCATTTTCTGGCTGTAGCCCTTGGCGAAGAATCGAGCCTTGTATTGGTCATTCCCATCTACACCATACTTGATTGTATAAGCCCACCTACCCCCCACTGGTTTCTTGCCCACGGGTAATGTTGTCGAGGTAAAGGTTTTATTCTCATTTAGAGACTGGATTTCTTCATCCATTGTTTTTCTCCATTCTTTTGAATTGTCTGACTGCATTGCTTCCTCATATGTCTACGGAATGCCAAAAACTGCTCTGCAGCAGTAGTCTACCGTGACATGCATCCCATCACTATCATTGCCTTCGGTTACGTAGTCACCTAAGTAATTCGGTGCCCTCCTTTCTCTAGATGGATACCGCCTACTCTCAGGATCAACACTTGTAGCGCTTTCAATTTCATTTTGTTCAGTAGACTCATTTTGGACTACCACAACATGGACTTTTACCGGGTTCATTTGGCTCTGGAGCCTTTTCTGCACTTTTGTTGACCCCCTGTGCCCCACTAGTCCTGACTCTTAGCCCCACACATCATTTAGATTTGGTTTTTCCGCAGCTGTTTTGTTCACAAACTTCACCAGCCTGTGTTTTTGCACTTTGTTCGTATCTGGGTGATACACCAAATACGCTGGACTATTCTTGTTGTACCCTACAAAACACCCCTGTTCGCATCTGGAGTCAAGTTTTCCTTTTTCCTGTTTGTAAGTGTAGCAAACAGACCCGAATCTTTGCATTCTGGACACATTTGGCTTTTTGTTTGTCAACATTTCATAAGGAGTCAGACCTGTGCGCTTATTGAAGCATCTGTTGCGTACCAGTGCTGCCGTTTGTACTGCATAGTGGCCATAGGTGTTTTGGTAACTCGCTTTCAATTAGCATGCACCTGCCCATCTCGAAAAGAGTACACCACCCATGTTCAGCAGTCCCATTTTGGTGCAAGGAGAACGGAGCTGTCGTTTCATGACTAATTTTGTTTTTTCTCAGCAGCGTCTGGAAATCACCACATGTGAATTCAGTTCCATTATCAGTTCCAGTTCCATTATTCCCCTGTGGCTTGTCTTGTATTTGTGCTTATTTGTGCTTGTGTGCATAAAGGAGTTTTTTTTCATGCTCCCAAACTGTGCTCCTTGGAGCACAGTCTGGGGGTGAGGGTTTTTTTTATCTCCTATCTTTCCCATTGTATTCCATAAGCTGTGTTCTTCCTACCCTGTCTCCCTGTCCTGTCTTACCCTCCCAGCCCCCCCAACCCCTGTCAATTGTATGTGCGGACGGGATGATGGATAATTTCGTTGTATATTGTACTTGTACGATGTATAATGACAATAAAGGCTTCATTCATCAGATCTGATGCACTTCACTTTCCCATAAGGCGATATATCTGCAAGGAACTTCTCAGTTGCCTGCACTGCATCGATCTTTTTCTATAGGAAGTATACAAACACTGCATTGGAGTAATCATCAGTGAAAGATTGCACATATTTGTACCCTTCTAGCGACTATGTGGCTACTGGACCTGCAAGGTCTGTGTGTACCATCTCTAAGGGAGCCTTTGCTCTGGCATCGGGTTTCCTATTTCTGGTTTGTGTAAACTTCCCCTGAATACACACCTCACATTCTTGTTCAGGCCTACTCATTTTGCCTTTAATCTGCATAAAATCAACTACATCATGTAACCTAAGCACATCTTCATAGTTGCAGTGGCCTAATATCTCAATATCTTGGATGTCGTGGGTTGCATTGCACTTATCATCATTAGACTCACTTTTAGTGTGTAGGTAGTATAACCTGCCATATACATGAATGTCAAACCTGGTACCATCTTTGGCTATCAGGAGGTCTCTGTCTTCTTTGAAGACGACTGTAAACCCATTTGTGGTTGCTGACGATAAATACAGAGCGTCTCTCAGTTTCGCTTTGCACCACCATCCACTGCTGTCAATAAGGGTAACCACTGCTGTGCCTCTCCGCTGAGCGACGCCGCTGCATCTGGTGCCATCAGCCAACTCAACGCTGTGGGTCTCCGGCCTAAGGGTGCTGTCGAAACTGGTGAACAAAGTGATGTCGTTGATGATGTCGTGGGATGTGGCTCCGGTGTCCACCATCAGGCCCCTCTCCTGCACGGTGCGCGCCAACTGCCGCTGGACACTGGCCCATCCGTCTGCCATCTTGAACGCGAAGTCCTCGATCTCAGCATTTTTCTAAATTTTTCTCACGCCGTCTCTTTTGTCTCTGTCTTTTCGCCTGCATGCCGCGTCCCTGTGCGTGTCATTTTTGCAAACACTACACCATGTCTTCTGTCGACACGCTCTCGCCCTTTTTGCCGCACTTGAAACACACCATCTCGCTGTCGTCTTTGCTCAGCTCACCTGCGCTAGCCTTGGGAGGTCTCCGTCCGGTTCTCCCTTGGGTTTTCATAATGCTGTCACTGGACTCGGTTGTTCTTCGAAACTCCGCAGTTTGGTCTTAAAATCCGCAAACGTGATGTTTTCGCACGCATGTGCTACATGAATTGCAAATGGCTGAAAGCTCTCTGGCAAGCCCTTCAACACCATAGCCACTAGCAGACCATCCCCCATCGTTTCTCCCGCGCTTCTCAGGGCAGTTATCGCACACTCTGCTCTAACGATATAGTCCATCACATTTTCGTCATTGGACTTCTGCAGTGAGGTCAGCGTGGTGTACAAGTTAATTATACGAGGCTTTCCTGTCCCTGCATAATACTCTCTCAAAATCTTTAACACTTTTCTGCCATCATTTTGCGCATCTCTCATTACCAGAGACAGACTCTTGTCATATAGCAGTAAGATTAACTCTGCATATGCGTCGGCGTTTTTCTTAGGATCTGCTGCTATTTCAGCTTCTGGCTGTGGCTCTTTTAAGAAAGTGTCTTTCAGCCCTAACAAATGAAAATGTCCCAGCACTTTAGTTTCCCAAACTTCATATTTAGTCTCATCTCCGTAGAAAAACAGTCTGCTATTTGTCCTTCATTGCTCCGCCATGTTAGCAGTTTTCTCCACAGGCAGTCCGACTTTTCGTCAACTAACTTCTCTTCCGAACAACTCCTGGGCCCATAACCTGTTGAGTCTAACAGCAGAGTGTTGCCTCTATCGATGTGTTAGGAAGGCGCTGACTTCTTCTCATTTTTGCTGATTTATTTCACAGAACAATATTGCATGACCAGATGCCAGTTAGGCAGTACGTAGACTGACTTATACATGTGAAACTCTCCCGCATAAAAGTATCCGACTAGGAGAATTCCACTATGCCAAAACTACAACGTGGGCATTTACACATTACTCATATGTTTTGTGTTTTTCCGCCCTCTAGTGTCGCTAAGAGAACATAACAGTATTTACAAGTCCTAAACCTGAAGACAAATATTTTAACCTGCTCATCCAGCCTCAGAATTGTACTTTCAGCGGACACGAGTACACTGTCGCTGTTTAAGATACTATTCAACAGCACAATGCATTACACAGCTGTAGTTTTGTGAAACCAAGATAATTCGATTGCTTATAGTTTTCGTAAAAGCTTTAAGACATAACTGTGTTCATAAATATAGCCGTGAATTGCAAGAAGCACAACTTCAGTGGACATGAGCACTCTATAGCTGTTTAAGATACTAATGAACATTACCATGTTATGCACAACCAGCTACAGAATTGTACTTTCTTCGGACTGAGTAAAACATATTTTTCACGCGAAATATTGTACAGGCTTCAGATTGTTTACATTTTAAGTCTGTGCTTTAAGTGCTCATCCAGCCTCAGAATTGTTCTTTCAGCGGACATGAGTACACGATCGCTGTTTAAGATACTATTCAACAGCACAATGCATTACACAGCTATAGTTAAGTGAAATTAAGAGAATTCATTTAGATTAAAACGCCCAGTTGCAAAGATGTAATTTCAATTTGCTGATTGCTTGGGTTGATGTAAGTGCTTTAAGACATAACTGTGTTGATACATTTAGCCGTGAATTTAACCGTGATTGCAAGAAGCACAACCAGCTTTAGAATTGTACTTTCAGTGGACATGAGCACACTATCGCTGTTTAAGATACTTTTGAACAGTGTAATGTTATGACCAATCATCTACAGAATTGTGTTTTCAGCTGACCGAGAAAATATCTTTTTCACGCGAAAATATTGTGCAGGCTGCAGATTGTTTACATTTTAAGTCTGTGCTTTAAGTGCTCATCCAGCCTCAGAATTGTACTTTCAGACATAACTGTGTTGATACATATAGCCGTGCATTGCAAG